>ML441133.1:91911-158009 GCA_005239535.1 Nicotiana rustica | reverse complement strand
TTCAATTAACTACAACAAGAACGTAGTTGAACAAATAGAGATTAATCAACCAATCGGAATTATATTAATAACACAATAAGTTCATCCCTCAATGGGTTCTACCAAAACCCTAGATTAAATAAGTTAGCTAAACAATTTCATAAGAATCAAATCGAAAATAACTTGCATAATTAAACTACAAAGTAATGAATAAAATCTGTACAAATCGATGTCTTGCCGTCCGAATCCCTCTTCTAATCTCTCGTATGCCTTCCGAATCCCCTCAAGTTGTGTTTTAGGGGTCTATTTATATGTTTAGGACAAACCCTAAACATGTAGGAGATTTCTATTCCAAACGGGAAACACTTAAACTCGTCAAAACTCGGAATTAGCCGGAACAGGGGCCTGGCGTTTGGGCCCTGGCGCCTGGCTAACACCAGGCTAAGGCTGGCGTTTCAGCTCTAACGCCTGGTTAACGCCAGGCAGGGTCAGGCGTTTCAGCTCTAACGCCTGGCTAACGCCAGGCAGGATCAGACGTTTGGGCTCTGGCGCCCGGCTATAGCCCGGTGCACTCCTTCTCGCCTCTTGAGCGTATTTTCGATGTATTTGCATCCATTTAGCTCGGTTTCCATCTCCAATTCCCTACACATGAAATAGACTCTATTATGCACATAAAAAGTGTATTTTTATCGTTAACGCACATAAAATGTAGGGCATATAACATATTAAACCATGAATTCTAGCCTCGCATCAGCTTCTAAGAGACAGTAACATGAAATGCATGATACATATATACACATAATCATTTAAAAACATCTGCCTCTGTGGGCATCATCATTATCGTATCAACATCCGCCTCTGTGGGCATCATATCATACCCGGCCTCAAAGAGGACTCGGTAAACCTAACTGATCAGTGGTTTCACAATAGGTGACATAGCCGGCCGACTATCGTGCGGCTAGGTAGAGTAAAATAGATACATATTTATAATGCATGTAGGACTCATTGGAATCATGTCTGAACATTTCGGAGTGACGTAAGGTCGATATTCTACGTACACATTATTAGGATTAACTCGTCATCAAGAATATTATAAGAATCAGGAAGTACCAACAACATTGATAACATAAGAATAAGAGGAGCAACCTCAACATCAATTGTTCCATAAGAAGGGAAACAATGCAAGTACTGCTAGCTTCTAAGAGTAGAGTATCTTTGGAAGCTCGTTCATTGCACTATGTACAATTGGAGTCGTGCAACAGAAGGAAAGGGATAGCCTCACATACCTTGTATATACTGCCCCAATTTCAAGCTATGAAATTGTCACGACTCAGTATACAATAAGAGAAACGACACTATCATTATCATTTAAGCGTCATAACTATTGTGTATCGACCACAACCTATTTTACGATGAAACGGAAAGCACCTCCCCTATATATATGACTTCACACAAGTAAAAACAATCACCAAACAGCCCAAACAACATCAATAATAATCAAATTGAGCCTCCCAAAACAGTCCACACACAACCTAATAACTTCATACATAAGACGACCACCGTAGTCGTGTCAAACGACCTGGAAATATTACGACGAACGACCAGACCAAAACCCTACATATATATGGTTTTTCTCCACACCCTTCCTCCTAAAAAACTCCACAATACAGTAGTAAAACACGCAGCCCGACAGAAACACAAAACAGTCTGCAAAACAGTCCGCTAGAAGTGAATAACTCGAACTCACGGCTTCCGATCACCGTCCCGTGAGTTCTTACAAGTATAAAACGAATTAACATGAATTTACAACACAAAAAAATGGATGAAAGAGAGCAGTAAACTCACCTTACTTTATTGATAACTCAGCCCTTATCTTGGTTCTTCAAACTCTAGGGTTTACCCCCAATTTGAACTTGAAAGAGAGGGAAAATCAATTAGGGTTTGTGGATAACTTTTGGGAGGAAGTTTGCAGGGGTTTAGGTCTAGTTATTTTTGAAATATAATGAGGGATATATTGTAGAAAATAAGCCTTTCAATGGGCTCTTTGGATGACCCTAAATTGCCTCTTTTTGGCCTATCATTTAACCAAGTAGGTGATCCACCTACTTGTCACCTAGCAGCTTGTGCAGTCTCGCAAAAATGTCTATATCTATCTACTCCAATGTCGTATTGATAATCGGTTTAATACGTTGGAAAATAGACTCATAGATATGAAATTTGGTGGGTATATCACCCTGTAACTCCAAGTATATTGGGAGAAAAGCTTAATAACATTTGACCTAAAGTTTAAGTAAAACTATGAACCTAAGTTGCGACAACTCTTGTCGACTTTTGCTTCATAACTCATTTGACTTCAGTACTATGATACGGATATTATATGATTCAAATACCTTAAAAAATGACTTATTGAGAATATCAAGAACCCCTAGGTTTACCCAAAAATACGAGTTACAACATGCTTGATTCGTTCAACTTCTAATACGTGTTAATCACTCTTATACACTCTTGTATCATTTAAGATCAATAGGATTGACTTCTTATCATCTCAAAGATAATATCTTCTCATGTTTACGTTGATTAACTTATGGAATGATCCAACGTACATGAATATGGGTTGTAACAGAAGAGTGTCTAACACCTTCTCTTCGAGGTAATTTCGAGCCCTTACCCGATCTTTGGTGACGCAAACTAGTAAACCCCAGTCATATGCATATAGGTGCCATAACGCACCTTAAAACTGTTAGGTGGCGATTCTCCTCTTTTAATACCTCCTTAAAAGAGTTGTCACGTGTTGAAACCCGCTTCCGCGAGAAAAAAGGGTGCGGCAACATGGCGACTCTACTGGGGATATTTAGGCTCTTACCATAGTGATTTTGATTTATATGAATTAGTCTTCCTTGATAAACATGTTTCCTTGTCTTTTATTATTCCTGCTATTACATGAATGTCCCACTCCCGGTTCCCTTTTATTGCTGCATGCACACCCTTTCCCCTACCCTCCCTCTATTTGAATTCACATTAAAATGCAAATCCCTTCCCTTATTGTCCTTGTTTGATCGAATTGGCTCTAACATGCATATTATTTTTATACTTATTTGCTCCAAGTCATTTTTTAAATTTTCTACATCATGTCTCTCCCCACCCTTACTCCCTCTCTTACTTTATTACAACTTCCACATTGCGCGAACTAACTTCTTCTTGTTTTCCTTTCTTTTCATGTCTTTACATTTCATTTTAATACTGCATTTATTGTTTTCATCATGCAAAATGCTTGACAACGTGTTGTTTTATCTTTGCATAAAGCATGCTCCACATCATATTCCATTTGTGCCTAATTAATACCATAGAGGCACTTGATGAGTGTCCGCGCTCTTCCCAAATCACCCTTTAAATTTGGAAAGGCTTATTTGTGGCAAAACTAGTCGACCAATGGTGCAGTCAACGTTTCTGTGCCTTTCCCTCTCGAGTTGTCCACTTGAGGGTACCAGTCTAGACTCTTCTGCAAACCCCACTCTAATATTAATTGTGCATGCATTATGTCCAAACCTAGTATGGGTTAAAATGATGTCCGCGTGATAACCCTCTAAGGAAAGCCTTGTCCAAAGTCCGCCGGGATTTCCGTAATCCCAATGGACACCATCACGATATGTGCATTATTTGGAGAAAACATGTTGGTATGCTGATCATTAATATGGAAATATCCAAATCCGGATGGGGAAAGAGCTAACTTTATTTGTTTTGCCGAAACGAGACACGAAGTCCCAAGGTTCAACATGGTTCAAAATATCCCACCTTTGCTACTGGATTAGTGGAAAAATCTCTCACCAAGTGACAAAAATCATGTAAAAAGAGTCCTCGGGAATTTACCCTCTTTATTAGACTTCAGCCAAACAATGTATTAATTGAGGTCGTCACCATGTTTTGGGATGATAAGAGAGTCGTCTTCCGTTTTGGCGACATACAAATAACTCCCCTTTTAGAAGAAATAGTAGTCTTTGCTGGACTCCCATGGGATAGCCCTGGTTTGTTGGTACTGGAAAACCGTACTTCTCGAGGTTTCTTGAAAATGATGGGTTTCAAGAGAAATGATGAGCTACTCTGTCTAAAAAGGTCTTATATACCATTTGAGTTCCTTTATGAGCGTTATGGGCACAGCAAGTCATATCGCCTTTACGATGATGAACTTGCCATCATTTCTTTGGGTTGGACTCACCGCTTGGTTTTTGTATTCATTGTCTGTTTTCTAGGGATGCTTATATTTCCAATGAAGGGAGAAAGGATCCACACTCGCCTAGCTATGGTCTCTAGGACTTTTATGAAGGGAATTGAGGGGAAAACTTACACCATTGTCCCTATGATTCTGGCTGAGATGTATCGGGCCTTAGACCGTTGCAAAAAAGGGTATGGGCACTTCGAAGGTTATAATGTGTTGCTGCAAGTATGGTTGTTAGAACACTTTCAGAGAGGGGAATACCGTCAAGAACTTTCGCGACGCCCATGGAATGACCACATAGCTTATCACCATCCGAAGAGAATGACTTTTATCCCAAACAAGTTTTCCCAACCAGGAAACGCTGTGAGGTGGGTATCTTTCTTCAGCAATCTGACTGATGAAAAGGTGCATTGGATGTTCGAATGGTTCCCTAGCAGCAAGTTGATCATCATGTCAAGAAAGGCTCCACATCTAGTTTTAATCGGATTGAGAGGAATATATCCCTATGCTCCTATAAGGGTTATGACGCAAGCTAGGAGAAAGCAGGTTATACCTCGAGTTTCCAACATGGTTCAGTACAGGGCAGACCTCAAGGGGGATGCCATTCCATTCAAGTTCGAGGCACAACATATGTGGCATTAAAAGATCATTGTGGAGAAAGATACCATCGAGTCAGATCGGTATCACGCCGACCATGTGTACTTCTATCCATCACGGTTGGTAGATGATATAGCGGGGGATGTCAAGCCAGGTATTAACTTGAGGAATAGATTCATAGATGACGCTCCTGAAGCATACATCAAATACAGGATGTTGCGCAAAAGGGTTTTCAAATCTGAAGCCAGGCATTTGGAACAGCACAAAGTGGACATGGAAGCAATCAACGAGTGGAAAGGAATCACTACTAAGTCCATAGAGAGGTTGGAATATTTGGAGCAGGGATTGATGGAGCCTAAGGGAAAGATGAGGAAAAGGATCTTGGACTGTCAGAATGCAGAGGGCAATGAAGGAGGGCATATAGAAAGGGCATACCTGATATTGGACATGCGTGACCTGGGGAATCTGATTGATGGAGCTAAGAAGGCCAAGCATTGAGAAGGTCCCTCTGGGACCAAATAGATTAGGAATGATGTTTTATTTGCTTTCTAGACTCGTTATAGACTTTGGTTGTAATAAGGAAAATGCCATTAGTGACTTTTTATAGTTATTATAGTTTTAGTAGAGATTTGGTCCATTTATCATATTAATGAAATGACGCAGTTATTGGTATAGATTTTTCTCCAAATCTATATGTCTCTTAGGCCTACCTCGGGCACAATGAGGTCCCCAAATTAGGACGGGAATTTATAATTCCAATATGTGTTTAAGTACCACAAATATCCCTTCAATGCTCCTTACTGACTTGTTTATCTTTTGCTTTTATTTTCTTTTGTGTATTCCCACTCCCTAAGGTTGGATTGTGCATACATGCATCATCAGCATATCATACCAGATCTAGAGGTCCTCCACATCCTCCTCATCCAAGTGATCTCAAAAATAAAGGAAAATCTGAAATGGATGACATGAGCGGTATTAGGAAAGACAACGCTACACATGCAGAGAATGTCGAGACTTCGGATGGTCGGAGTACTCCGGCACAAAATGACTTGGTCTTATGGTTAGAACAGAAAATACTTGAGTTACAAGGGGAACTTGAGCATGTACGGAACTTGGAAAACCTTTCCCTTACCCTGAATGTTCTTGACATCAATCAACAAAACACCCAAAAACTAGCACCTCCTCAGAAAACACAAAACCAGCACCCGTAAATCCTCCCATACCTCACCAATATCCCACGCCTCCTCAAAATCCTAATCCTCCACAGTTATCGGCTCCTCCACAACATCACCATAATCCGACCCAGTATCCACAAACCACCACCTACCACACTCCTCAAAATGCACCACAACCCATACCTGATCCCCAAAATTCAACCAATGACCACCACTACGCCCAAATTCCTGGAGTCCACCAAAGTAACCCCATATACGTGGAAACCTTACCCCACACTTTACAACAAATCCGTAAACAACGAAGTCTTCCGAGGAGGACCTGCTCATCAAGAACATGGAAGAGGAACTCAAGAAGCTTACTAGTTGGGTCAAAGGTGTCAAAGCTGGTAAAGGCGTCGAGGGGTTGAATTATGAGGATTTGTGTATTCAGCAGGACGTAGAACTGTCAGAGGGTTACAAACCTCTTAAGTTCGAAATGTTCGACGGGACAGGTGATCCGAAGGTACATTTGAGGACATATTGTGACAAACTCGTAGGGGTTGGTAAAGATGAAAGAATATCTGCATGAAATTGTTCATGAGGAGCCTCACTAGAGACACCCTGTCCTGGTACATCAGTCAAAACCCGAAGAAATGGGTTAACACTGTAAGTATGGCATCAGATTTTATGGATCAGTTCAGGTTCAATACAGAAAATGCGCCAGACGTCTGCTATATCAGAATCTTAAGAAAAATCCAATGAAAACTTTCTGCGAGTATGCTACTCGGTAGAGGTCGAAAGATGTGAAAGCAAGGTCAGTGCTTGAAGAAGAACAAATGAATAAGTTCTTTGTCCGAGCTCAGGATCTGCAGTATTATGAGAGACTGATGTTATTGAGAACCATAAATTTTCTAACATCAACAAAGTGGGAGAAAGAATAGAGGATGGGATTAAGAGCGGAATGGTAACAAATTTCGAGGCACTCCAGGCTACGAACAAAACCTTGCAGTCGGGCGTATTTCTAAAGAGAAGAAAGTAAGGGCAGTGATGGCGGCCCAAGGTCCGAAGTCTCCTCTCACATATCAAAATACCCCACCCACATATCAGCCTTCACCTCCCAGATACCAACAACCCGCCTCCACTTACCATACTTACAACACCCAGCCAGCTTACTATCACTCACCCCCAGCCCGCCAAAACTACCAAAACCCCAGACCAAATTTCGTCCGTAGACCACCCAGACAATATACCCCAATTGCTGAACCCATCGACCAATTGTATGAGAGATTGAAGGCTTCCGGTTATGTCACTCCCATTCCCGCCGTTTCCATGGAAAATTCTTCCACTGGGTCAACCCAAATGATATATGTGCCTACCACTCGGGCATGAATGGTCATACTATTGATGAATGTCGCACTTTGAAGGATAAGATCCAGAGGTTTATTGACACCAAGGTTATACAAGCAAAAGAGGTTGAACCTAATGTCCGCAATAATCCTCTCCAGGATCATAGCGGCGATGGTATAAATGTGATAGAAACCGATGAAGAATGCGATCTGGAAGGGTTAATTGGACTCATTCGTGAAGGGGATAGTCCTAAAATACCTCCAGTCACTCTCACACCTATTGTGGTACAGATTTAGTCACCAATTGAAGTTGAGGTAGCCGCAGACTCCGTTCGAGGTTGAAGTAACAACGCCCTCAGCCGCGCTAACTCCGTTCGAAGTGGAAGTGACCACGCCCTTCACCATGAAGTTAGCACCTACGCCGTCCTTTAAGTCCAATGCTATACCTTGGGACTATGCCACAAGGCATGCCCAGAACTGGTAGAGTTTATACGCCCGAGCATTTGGGAGTGACAAGTAAAGAAGTTGCTTCTAAACCGCCCATCATTGAAACTGGCCTGGATGTACTTTGGATAAAAGTGCAAGCAAGAGAGTATTCTGTGGTTGATCATCTGAACAAAATCCCTACTCATATATCCATTATATCACTACTACAGAACTCCGAGGCACATAGGAATGCGTTGATGAAAGTGTTGAACGAAGCTTACGTACCCAACAACATTACCAGTGGAGAGATGTCCAATATGGTAGGACAAGTATTGGAAAGCCATAAGATCACTTTCCATGAAGATGAGCTGCCGCAGGAAGGGTTGAGTTACAACAGGCCATTGCATATCACAGTGCAGTACGAAGACAAATTCATTGCCAGGGTCTTGATAGATCGAGGTTCAAGTCTCAACATCTTTCCTTTGACCACTTTGAAGATATTGGGTAAAGGTTTGCATGAGATACGAGCAGGAAGTATGAACGTGAAAGCATTCGATGGGTCCCAAAGGGACACAATTGGGGAGACCAACCTCTGTTTGCAGATGGGCCCGACTTGGTTTGATGTTGAATTTCAAGTATTGGCCATATCCACCACATACAATCTACTAGTGGGAAGACCTTGGATACACCCTACTGGGGCCGTAGCTTCTACTCTACATCAGGCTGTAAAGTTTGAATGGAACTATCAAGAAGTAATCATTCACGGGGACGGGAGTAATCCTATTTACACCAATCAGACTGTTCCAGTTGTCGAAAATAGAAGGAAGTTAGGTAGGGAGACATACCACCGCATTGAGCGTGTCAACGCGATTGAGAAAGATAAATGGTGGAGTAGCAAAATAGAGGGCATATTGGCATCGGCAGGATAAGAACCTGGTAGTGGTCTCGGTAAGAATCTCTAGGGCATCACTAAATCAATACAGCTAAAGCATCACAACACGACCTTTGGACTTGGATATCAGTACACCTGGCAGGAGTACAACGATTGGTCACCGCCATGGCGTGGTCTTTATTACCCTTTTGAACATCCGGTACCACATTTGAGCCAATCCTTTCATCAAGACGACATGATGTGGGGATTCGAAGAAGATGAAGTTCTAGCTAGTTTAAGGAATTTGTTCTTGGAAGATAAATATATGGATTGCAACACAATAATTGAGGAGGAGGAGGAGGAGGAGGAAGGCCTCGTCATTCAGACAGTGGAGAAGGGAGTTGTTCTCAGGAATTGGACCGATACACCATGACGAGCCCGCCGAGTTCCGGGGTAGCTTGGCTTCTAGTATCATTTATTTTGAAAAAAATAATTTTATGGGCAGTATTTTGTTATTTTGATTTGAAACAATTGTTTGGATCGCTAAAATTACCTTTGTTTGACGTTTTGATATTTATCAACGTTTGCTATTTTAGTATTTATTATTATCCTTACATTTCTCTCTACAACATTATTATTACTTATCCTGATGAACCAACAACTGTGACATGTAATGAGACAACGCAACATAAGGATAGTGACTTAGAAGAAATAGAAGAAAAAGATGTAATACCTGAGGAAATTGTCAGAGAAGTGGAAAATTTTGAGGACAAGCCTAAGTCCAATCTGGACGAAACCGAGATGGTCAATTTCGGAGATTCTGAAACAGTCAAAGAGACTCGCATAAGCATTCACCTATCACTATCAGAGAAAGAAGAGTACATTTGTTTCCTGAAAGAGTATGAAGATATTTTCACATGGTCTTATGATTATATGACTGGTTTGAGCACATCTATGGTGGCTCATAAACTACCTACCAATCCGATGTGTTCGACTGTAAAGAAGAAGCTTAAAAAGTTCAAGCCAGATATGAGTCTGCAAATTAAAGAAGAGGTCACCATGCAGAGCTAAGGTTCTCAGAGTGGTTGAATATCCAATCTGGTTGGTTAATATTGTGCCAGTTCCGAAAAAGGATAGGAAAGTCAGAGTATGTGTCGACTATTGGGATTTAAAAAGAGTAAGTCCCAAAGATGATTTCCCGTTACCCAATATACACATACTGATCGACAATTGTGCCAAGCATGAACTCCAGTCTTTTGTGGATTGCTTCGCGGGATATCATCAGATCTGGATGGATGAAGAAGATTCCGAGAAGACAGCCTTTATTACACCATGGGGAGTGTACTTCTATAAAATGATGATGTTTGGTCTGAAAAATGCTGGGGCCACTTATATGAGGTCCATGACGACCATTTTCCACGACATGATACACAAGGAGATAGAAGTATAGGTGACGATGTCATCATCAAATCCAAGAAGGGTACAGATCACGTAGCAGACTTGAGAAAGTTCTTTGATCGGCTTCGAAGGTATAATTTGAAACTGAACCCCGCAAAATGTGCTTTTGGGGTCCCTACTGGAAAGTTGTTACGATTCATCGTCAGCCGCCGAGGAATTGAATTGGATCGGTCGAAGGTCAAGGCTATCCGGGATTTTCCACCTCCAAGGAACATGAAATTTGTGATGAGCTTCTTGGGGCGTCTCAAATACATCAGCCGCTTCATAGCACAATCGACCGTGATCTGTGAGCCAATGTTAAAGAAGGATGCCGCAACAAGTTGGACTGAAGAATGCCAGAAAGCTTTTGACAACATCAAGGAATATTTGTCCACACCACCAGTCCTGGTCCCGCCGGAACCTGGTAGACCTTTGCTACTCTATCTGTCCGTACTAGATGGGGATTTTGGTTGTGTCTTTGAACAACACAATGAGCGGGAAGGAAAGACCAGATCGTATATTATCTGAGTAAGAAGTTCACACCCTATGAGGCACAGTATTCCTTGCTGGAACGCACTTGTTGTGCCCTGACATGGATAGCTCAAAAGTTGAGGCATTACTTCTGTGCATATACCACATACCTCAGATCAAGGATGGATCCTCTGAAATACATTTTCCAGAAACCCATGCTACAGAGAAGTTAGAAAAATGGCAGATATTATTGAGTAAGACGTTCACACCCTATGAGGCACAGTATTCCTTGCTGGAATGCACTTAATGTGCCCTGACATGGATAGCTCAAAAGTTTAGGCATTACTTATGTGCCTAAACCACATACCTCAGATTAAGGATGGATCCTCTGAAATACATTTTGCAGAAACCCATGTTACAGAGAAGTTAGAAAAATGGCAGATATTATTGAGTGAATTCGACATTGTCTATGTAACTCAGAAAGCGGTCAAGGGACAAGAATTAGCAGATCATCTGGCAAAAAATCTTGTAGGAGGAGAATACGAATCGTTGAAAACGTATTTTCCTGATGAAGAAGTATCATTTGTAGGGGAAGATATTGTTGAAACCTACGACGGTTAAAGAATGTTCTTTGATAGGGCTGCAAATTTCTAGGAGAGAGTATTAGAGCTATTTTGGTGTCAGAGACAGGTTAGCGTTACCCGGTATCTGCAAAACTAAGATTTTCGTGCACCATCAATATGGCAGAATATGAGGCTTGCGTCATGGGGATTAATTTGGCAATTGACATGAATATCCAGGAATTGCTGGTAATTGGTGATTCAAACCTTTTGGTACATTAGGTTCTAGGAGAGTGGACTACAAAGAATACCAAAATATTATTGTATCTATACCATGTCCAAGAATTGATGAACAAATTCACAAAGATAGAGTTCAAACACGTTCCGAGAATCCAGAATGAGTTCGCAGACGCATTGGCCACCCTGTCTTCCATGATACAACACCCAGACAAGAATTTCATCAACCCTATTCCAGTAAGGATCCATAATGTGCCAACTTATTGTGCTCATGTTGAAGAAGAGATGGATGGGAATCTGTGATTCCATGATATCAAAGAATACTAGGCAAAGGGAGAATACCCGGAGCATGAAAATCATACTTAGAAACACACACTCCGAAGATTATCCAACCATATCTTACAGAGTGGAGGAATTATGTACAGAAGGACTCCCGACCTTGGATTATTCCTGTGTGTTGATGCCAAGGAAGCTTCCAAACTGCTCGAAGAGATACATACCGGAACTTGCAGACCACACATGAACAACTTCATTTTAGCCAAAAAGATATTAAGAGCAGGATATTTTTGGATGACTATGGAAACAGATTGCATAAGGTATGTTCAAAAGTGTCATCAGTGCCAATTACATGCATATATGATACGGGTGCCTCCAAATGAACTCAATGCAACAAGTGCACCTTGGCCTTTTGTCGCTTGGAGAATGGATGTCATCGGTCTGATTGAACCCGCTGCTTCAAATGGGCACAGGTTCATTCTAGTGGCCATAGACTACTTCACAAAGTGGGTTGAAGCTGCATATTACAAAGCTGTAACTAAGTAAGTCGTCGTAGATTTTGTCAGGGATCGTATTGTTTGCCGATTTGGAGTGCCAGAATCTATTATCATCGGCAACGCCGCCAACCTCAACAGTGACTTAATGAAGTATATATGTGAAACCTTCAAGATCAAGCATAATAATTCCACAGCATACAGCCTCAAATGAATGGAGTTGTGGAGGCCGCCAACAAGAACATCAAGAAAATATTAAGAAAGATGGTAGACAACCACAAGCAATGGCACGAGAAATTACCATTTGCCATATTAGGGTATCTTACCACACTCCACACATCAACCGGAGCAACCCCCTACTTGTTGGTATACGGTGCTGAAGCAGTCATTCCCCCCGAAGTCGAAATTCCTTCTTTAAGAATTATACAAGAGGCTGAACTCAGTGACGCAGAATGGGTACAAAGTCGCTATGAATAATTAGCTCTCATTGACAGGAAAAGAATAAATGCGGTATTCCATGGTCAACTTTATCAGAACAGAATGTTCAGAGCTTTCAATAAAAGGGTCAGGCCTAGACAATTCACACAGAGGAAGTTGGTGCTGAAGCGGATCTTCCCGCATCAGGATGAAGCCAAAGGGAAATTTTCACCCCATTTTCAAGGGCCTTACATGGTTCATAGAGTACGAATGGGAGGATCACTCATACTTGCAGAGATGGAAGGACAGTTTGGCCAAAACCTATCAACTCAGACGCATTGAAAAGATACTATGCTTAGATTGTTTACATTTCTTCATCTGATCTAACTGAACTACGCTTGACCCGATTCCCGTTTAAGAGGGGATACATAGGCATCCCTATAGATTCGGTCACAACTCAATAAAATCTTCATTTTCCACCATGGTCAGAAACTGGGGCAAAATTTTGGGGAGTACCCTCAAAATTCTGGAGCAAGTCCAGCCAACTTCGTCATATGCAGAAAGGTCAAAGAATTTCTTATTGAACTGGGCCATAATTTTGAGGAGGACCCTCAAAATTCTAAGGCAAAGAAGTCGCAATGTCTCTAAAGTGTCACAGTCATTGGTTCATCTAATACTACTATATTTTTTTAAATAACTATATTCATCAAATGCACGCACATATTTTTCTCGAAAACATTATTTTATATACAGGGAAAAAGCAAAGCAAAGAAAGTAAGCGAAGGAATGAACCAATCTTCCCTGCAAAACGCACGATTTTTCATTGGATGTAGGAATAGGAACATTCGCAAATACACGCACACATCAAAAATCATAACGGCAAGTTGCCAAACACAAACACGTCTCCAGCTAAGAAATACTCTACTATCAGTCATAGCCTTTTCTTGCATGAGGCTAAGCATTGCCTCCCTAATTGCATAAGGCTAAGCATTGCCTTTCCTTCCATGAGACTAAGCCATATCTTCTTTTCTTTTCATGAGGCTAAGTATTGCCTCTCTAATTGCATAAGGCTAAGCATTTCCTTTCTTTGCATGAGACTAAGCCATGTCTCCTTTCTTTGCATGAGACTAAGCCCTGTCTCATTTTCTTGCATGAGGCTAAGCATTGCCTCCCTAATTGCATAAGGCTAAGAATTGCCTTTCCTTGCACGAGACTAAGCCCTGTCTCCTTTTCTTTGCATGAGGCTAAGCATTTCCTCCTTAATTGCATAAGGCTAAGCATTGACTTTCTTTTCATGAGACTAAGCCTTGTCTCATTTTCTTTACATGAGACTAAGCCTTGTCTCCTTTTCTTGCATAAGGCTAAGCATTGTCTCCCTAATTACATAAGGCTAAGAATTACCTTTCCTTGCATGGCAGTCTCCTCCTCCTGCTTGAGGCTAAGAATTGCCTCCCTAATTGCATACGGCTAAGCATTGCCTTCTTTTGCATGAGACTAAGCCCTGTCTCATTTGCTTTGCATGAGACTAAGACATGTCCCATTCTATTGCATGAGGCTAAGCATTTCCTCCCTAATTGCATAAGGCTAAGCATTGCCTTTCCTTGCATGAGACTAAGCCCAATCTCCTCCTCCTGCATGAGGCTAAGCATTGGCTCCGTAATTGCATAAGGCTAAGGATTGCTTTTCTTTGCATGAGACTAAGCCATGTCTCCTTTTCTTTGCATGAGACTCATCTCTATCTTTTTTTTCTTGCGTGAGGTTAAGCATTGCCTCCCTAGTTGCATAAGGCTAAGCATTGCCTTTCCTCGTATGAGACTAAGCCCAGTATCCTCCTCCTGCATGAGGCTAAGCATTGACTCCCTAATTGCATAAGGCTAAGCACTGCCTTTCTTTGCATGAGACTAAGCCATGTCTGCTTTTCTTTGCATGAAACTAAGCCTTGTCTCTTTTTTCTTGCATGAGGTTAAGCATTGCCTCCCTAATTGTATAAGTCTAAGCATTGCCTTCCATTGCATGAGACTAAGCCCTGTCTCTTTTTCTTGCATGAGGCTAAGCATTGCCTCCCTAATTGCATAAGGCTAAGCTTTGCCTTCCCTCGCATGATACCAAATGCTATGCTACTTAAAATCTAGCACTATTTTCTACTTTCCCGGGGCTAAGCTATCCCCCAATCTTATACAAGACTAAGCCATGTCTTGTTTTGCTTCGCATATGACCAAACATCATGTCTTTGCATCTCATGGGCCAAAACATCGCCATTTATTCCAAAGGCATCATAGTCCGAAGGCATCATCCTCATAGCCGGAAGACACCATGCCATGGCCTGATGATCTCTCAATATTGCACATCATCAAAGGCATCATGGTTCAGAGATACCATTTCCATGGCCCTAGAGCATCATTTCATGGCATGCGAATCCCTTATCACGCGATTCATGGCCCAGGACATCATGGTCTAAGGACATCATCCAATCGTTCAAAGACAACTTTCATGGTCCAAAGGGAATTTGCATCATGTTTAAATTCTCACAGTAATCCCATATATACTTGCATGCATTTCGTTTAAGTTTTGTAGGTGGTCCAGGAGGTAACCGTTCTCTTACGGGAGCAATCTTCGCTCCGGTTTCTGTTCGATGATCACATTCTGAAATTACCTCAAATGCAGCCACCGTCCATTACCCGCTTCCACTTGATAACCGTTCAAATTCTCATCCATAATTGTTTTGAGATACATCCATTCATAATTTCATATAAACTCCTCTCATACTGTCCTACTTAAAGTAACACTTTCCGAAGCATACGACCATTCCCGCAACAACTCCATCGGCTCAGTTCACCGCTGGATCCAGAACTACACACGACCTGATTCCCGTAATACCAGGGATATGTAGGTAACTCAGAAATCGGAGTTCGCCCTCTACTTTTCAAATCATCTAGTTCGGTCAAAATCGGTCATCATTTTCTTTACCCGACAATTCTTTCATCATTCTCGGGTAAAGAGAGGCAGCTGTTGATACCCAATTTTTCTCTCATATTTTTAAAATGTATATATACTTTAAAAATAGAATATTTGCATCATCATTTAGTTTACAAACCTATGCAAGTATTTTCCATAATTTTTAGAAGCTCTAAATTACTTTTTTTTTTGTATTTTATTATATAAATATCCAATAATTATCCTTCAAATTATTTTTATGATGATTTAATCATCCAAAATTATTATTTACACCAACATGTATGTTTTATAATATTTTACTTCATTTTTTCTATAATTGCATTTGCATTTTTAGCCTAATTGCACATATTTGCAATAATAGCCTATATTCATGTATAATTATATTA
This sequence comes from Nicotiana rustica, assembly GCA_005239535.1. NCBI lineage: Eukaryota > Viridiplantae > Streptophyta > Magnoliopsida > Solanales > Solanaceae > Nicotiana > Nicotiana rustica. The sequence continues at coordinate 142,190 of ML441133.1, read as the reverse complement.
TTTGTGCCAAAATAACTTTTTATATTTTTATAATGTTATGTTTTCCAATTATTTTAGTGCACAAATAATATTTTTATTATTTATTAACTACTTTTATAAATTATTTTTGATAAATATTGGGTATTTAAACAACAACCCATTTTTAAAACCAATTTCGGAACAAATAAATGGACCAAAACCCTCAAACATCTAACCCAAATACCCCATCCCAAACCAAATTAGCCAAACCCTCTAAACCTGGTCTCAACTCGCTTAGCCAACCCGACCCAACCCCTTTAAAATCCTAGCCGATGATCTCTAAGATCAACGACCCATATCTAATCTTCCCTTTTAATTAAACCAACCCTCAAACCCTAACATATTCCTCTCTAACCCGCCGCCCTCACACTCTCTCAACCTCCCCTTCTCTCTCAAAATGGTTCAAATCTCTAATTTTGAGCGCTATTTCGTCTATATACGTTCTATGCTACTGTGTCAGTCCGATTTTTGTTTAGATTCTGTTGATTTTCACTTTACCTAAAAACTAGGGGTTTACAAATCTCTCTTAAATGGATTTTAGACTGATTTGCATGTTTATTTACCTTATTTGTTGCTTAAATTAGTTTATTTCCTTGTTTACTGTTTGATTTTTGCTACTATATAAACCCCTCCCCCATTCCCTCTTGGACAGACTTGAATCACTAAAGTGTCCACTAAAAAACTAAAGCTTTCACTATGTTACCCATTTGTCCTCTTGTTCTATTTTTTCTCTTGGCCGGCTAAAAGCCAAAGCCGCCGGATTTCCTATTTATCGACCTTCCTTGTTGTGTGAGGAATGCCCTGGGTTCCTTGAAGCCCTTGGGAACTTGACGCATCTAAGGTTTTGGGTCATATTGTTGTGTTAACATTCAAGGTGATTCTATTCTATTCTTGTTTGTCTACTTGTTGAGCAATAACTGGTTAATTCTCAACATTCGCAATGTTCATTTTCTTATGTTCTAATTATCATATCCATGTTTTTGAATTGCATGACATAATGTATTTTCTTGACTCTCTTTATGTGTGATTCTGCTTGTGACATAAACATCTCTAACATTGGCTCATGCCTAAACTGTTAGTTCTTGTGACGACCCGACTGGTCATTTTAAAAATTTAAGCTGCGTTCGATGGCATAACGTCTTGAACAACATCACATTGTGTATATCGACCTGCGTACATGGTTGGATTCAGTTAACGGATGATTCAGAGTCGAATTGGAAGAAGGATTATAGTTTTGCAAGCATAAGCGGTGAAATTTGTCCGGAATTTGACTTTTGTGTACATGGCTCCGAAACAAGTTTTGGATAATGTCAACATCTCCGTATGGTGATTTTGTACTTAGGAGCATGTCCGAATTTCGATTTGGAGGTTCGTAGTGTAATTTGAGGTCCGTAGAGTAATTTGTGATATCGGGGTCGGAATGCAACTCCGAGAGTTGGAAAAGCTCTGTGATGTCATTTGGGACTTGTATGAAAAATTTGGCATCATTCCGGGTTGAATTGATAGGTTTCGGCACGAGTTTTAGAAGTTGGAATATTGAAAGTTCAGGAGCTCGATTCATGGTGTGATTCGTAGTTTCGTTGTGGTTTGATGTGATTCGAGACCTCGAGCGGGTCCGTGTTGGGGTATGGAACTTGTTGGTGTGCTTGGACGGGGTCTCGAGGTCCCGGAGTGTGTTTCAGATAACTTGCAGATGATTTTCATGGTTTTGAGGAGGCTGAGTTCGGGTGTAATCCCAACTGCGGACCTCGGGTGTAGGTGCGATGGTCGCAGGTGCGAAGGAGGAGGAGCTGGTCTAGCAGTCTCCGCAGATGTGGAGAATTGGAGTGCACGCGTGGTGCCGCAATAGCGGATTCTTGGGCGTAGAAGCGGAGTGGAGCGTAGGTGCGGTTGGTCATGTGCACCTGCGGTTGCGAATGCGGCTAAGTTTGTCACAGGTGCAGAAGTCCTGGCAGATTCATATAACTCGAGGGTTGGCTATTTTTCTTCATATTTTGAGTTTTGGACTCCGAATTTGGGAGCAACCTTTGTGTGTTTTCAAGCTAATCGATTGGGTAAGTGTTCTTCACCTAGTATTTGATGTATTCCGTGATTTTACCTTCATTTCTATCATTAAATTTGTATTTTTGGTTGGGGAAAGTGTTGGTTTTTGAAGAAAATTTCTAAAATGAAAAATCATGATTTGAGGGACGAAATGGTATCGGAATTTGGTTTTTATATGGTTGAACTCATATTGGAATGGGTGTTCGGATTTTGTAAAATTTGTCGGATTCCGAGATGCGGGCCCGAGGGTCAGATTTTTGGTCGACTTTTGGATTTTGTTAAAGATTTATACTTTATGATCTGCAATAGTTTCTTATGAATTTTATTTGTGCATTGAAGTTATTTTGGTTAGATTTGAGCCGTCCGGAGGTCTTTTCACCCGAGGAGTTCACTTTAGAGTTTCGGGTCGTCGTCTTTGAGGTAAGTATCTTGCCCAACCTTGTGTGGGGGAAACAAACCCTTAGGATTTGAGTCTTCTATGTTGATTGTAGTCCGTGTACGTAAGGTGACGAGTGCGTGCTCGGACTTATTTTCGGGAAGTTGGCCTTTTAGGGTTCTTAGGTCCTTATATTTACTGTGTATGAAGTTGTTCTTGATACGTTGGGTTCCTACTTCCTGGTTTCACTTCTACATGATTTAAATATAGATAATTGCTTTAAGATTGCCTCTTACTGTCTAATTGAAGTTTATTTGACTTAACTGAAGATTTTACCTCTTCTACCGTCATGCTATATTTTTCATAAACTGCCTATCTTTGAAATTATTAGTATCTTGTCCTATAATTGTTTAGCCTTAATTTGAGTTTTGATCATCTTCTGCTGCTTATCCTTGATTGAATTGTTGAATATATTTCGTAATTCCTCAACCTCAAAAGAAGTTTAGATAACCTCTATCTTAGAAGACTTGCCTTTATTTGGAAGTATTTGACTCGTGTTGGCTTCTTATTGTGACTGGAATATTGTGGATTTGTTGCTATGTTTTTGTTTTCCCTAGTTAAGTTGTTCTCTTTATGCCTAGCATTCTTTACCATGATTATTCCTTGTGGATGAGTTCTATTTTTTCTTTGTAATTTGAAGTTCTTGTATTGATTTGCTCGTCGTACTTTGTATTACTGTCATTGTTGCTTTGAACTTGTTGTGGTGATGTACTAGTTGTTTGTCGTGCTATAACTGTTCTCTTTGTTGGTTGTGCTGCATCTTTACTTTGGGACTACGGTCGTATTCCAGGAGATCCCACGTACTGCATATTTATTTTGGGACAACGAACGTATTCCGGGAGATCCCCCGTACTGCATATTTATTTTTGGACTACAGACGTATTCCGGGAGATCCCCCAGCACTGCATATTTATTTTGGGACTACAGACATATTCCGGGAGTTCCCCCATCACTGCATATTTATTTTGGGACTACGGACGTATTCTGGGAGATCCCCCAGCACTGCATATTTATTTTGGGACTACAGACGTATTCTGGGAGATCCCCCTATACTGCATAATAAATTCGGGGCTACAGGACTACGGGACGGGATCCCGGTAGATTCCCCTGTTGATATATTTGTATTAGGAGCTGCTAATCTTCTATGCTTAGGTGTCACAGGGTGACCTATACTCGAAGGATATTTACTTGAAAAGTTGTATTTGAAAAGCATTTATCTTGAAGAAACTATGTTTGAGAGACATTTGTTGAAAAGTCTATTTTAAAAGCATTTATCTCGAAGAACTATGGTGGAAGGACATTTATTTGGAAAGCTTATATTTGAAAGTAACTATCTTGAAAGAACTATGTTTGAAGGATATTTATTTGAAAGGTTTATATTTGAATAAAGTATATTTAAAAAGAATTTCTTATTGGAAAGGATTATATTCTAAATATCCCAATATGAAAACTTACGGGTGGAAGTTTACACTTGAAGGATTTGACTAATTTATTGGGGTGGTTGGCTAAGGCTTGATGTGGTTATTATTGCAGTGCTGAGTTACTACTTGCCTTTACTGTATTGTGATTTTCGGAATTGGGTTGTCTCGTCTATCCTTCTGTGTCTTATTATGATCTTCTGCTATTTCTTGCTATTTTTCCTTCCTTATTACAGTTTCTATGTTGTTAGCCATATCGATTGCTATGTTGTTAGCCATATCGTGTAGTCCTTAGATAGATGTCATGTTCTAGCATTCCTATACTTATGCTTGTTCAGTTTATTAGACCAGTGGGCGTCTTGACTAGTCCTCATCACTACTTTACTCGGCCGGTTGTTTTGAGAATTTAAGCTGCATTCGGTGGCATAAGGTCTTGAACAGCTTCACATTGTGTATATCGACTTGTGTGCATGGTTGGATTCAGTTACCGAATGATTTAGCGTCAAATTGGAAGATGGATTCTAGTTTTGGAAGCTTAAGCGGTGAAATTTGAACAGAATTTGACTTTTGTATAAACGGGTCCGGAATAAGTTTTGGATAATGTCAACAGCTTCGTATGGTGATTTTGGACTTAGAAGCGCATCCGGATTTGGATTTGGAGGTCCGTAGAGTAATTTGAGGCAATTCAGCGTAAAGTTGGAAAAGTTGAAGTTTCAAAAATGAAGAAGTTGACCCATAGTTGACTTTTGTGATATCGAGGTCGGAATGCGATTCCAAGAGTTGGAACTGATCCGTGATGTCATTTGGGACTTGTCTGCAAATTTGGTGTCATTCCGGGTTGAATTGATAGGTTTCGACACGAGTTTTACAAGTTGGAAGATTGAAAGTTCATAAGCTTGATTAATGGTGCGATTCGTAGTTTCATCGTGGTTTGATGTGATTTGAGACATCGAGCGGGTCCGTGTTGGGGTATGGAACTTGTTGGTGTGCTTGGACGTGGTCTCCAGGGCTCAGGGTGTGTTTCAGACGATTTGCAGATGATTTCCATGGTATTGGGGAGGCTGAGTACTGGGGTAATCGCACCTGCGGACCTTGGGCGCAGGTGCGATTGTCGCAGGTGCGAAGGAGGAGGTGCAGGTGCGAGAGGATCTGGTCTAGGCAGACTCCGCAGATGCGGAGAATTGGAGCGCACGCGCGGTGCCGCATGAGCAGTTCCTTTGGGCGCAGAAGCGGAGTGGAGCGCAGGTACGGTTGGTCATGCGCACCTGCGGTTGCAAGATGCGGCGAAGTTTTTCGCAGATGCGGAAGTCCTAGCAGATTCATATAACTCAAGGGTTGGCTATTTTTCTTCATATTTTGAGTTTTGTACTCCGGATTCGGAAGCGATATTTGGGGGTTTTCAAGCTAATTGATTGGTTAAGTGTTCTTCACCTAGTATTTAATGTATTCCATGATTTTACCTTCATTTCTATCATTAAATTGGTGTTTTTGGTTGGGGGAAGTGTTGGTTTTTGAAGAAAATTTCTAAATGAAAAATCATGATTTTAGGGACGAAATGGTATCAGAATTAGGTAATTTTTGTATGGTTGAACTCATATTGGAAAGGGTTGTGTTGACCGAAAGGGTCATCTAATGAATTAAGGCCCCATTCCGGGCTCATTAGCCTCAAAAAGATTAATTTTAACTACCTCGATTTGCGTGCGCAGTTTGGGCGTGAATCCGGAGAGCTTTAATGCGAAAATATATGAAATAATAATTTTTAGAGTTTAAAATTTTTGTTTTTTTTTACTTTGATCATCATTTTGAGTAAACGGACCCGGACCCGTATTTCGACGATCCCGGGAGCTCCGCAGTAAAATATGGGACTTGGACGTACGCCCGGAAATGAATTTTGATGTCCCTAGCTTTAGAAATTAATTTTTGAAAAAAGTTGTTATACTGGTTTTTAAAGGAAATAAAGAAATAAATTAATGTTTGAACTCATTGGTATCGGGCAAGTATTTTGATTCCAGAGCCCGGTACTGGTTTGTTATAATGTTTAAGTACTATCTGTGAAATTTGGTGGAAATCGGAGTTCATTTGACGTGATTCGGACGTCCGTTTGAGAAAATAGAGAAATTAAAAAATAGGAAAATTAAAGTGTTCTTGAGAAAATCATTAGTTTTGAGGTCAAGTTCATAGTTTTAGGTGTTATTTTTGTGATTTGATCGCACGAGAAAGTCTGTATGATATTTTTAGACTTCCGTGCATGTTTGGTTTGGAGGACCGAGGGCTCGGGTGAGTTTCGAGTAGGCTTCGGGATGTTTTAAACTTGTAAAAGTCTGTTGTTTTGCTGCTACTAGTGCACTGGTGCATTCCTCTTCGCGATCGTTAAGATTCTCCCGCGATCGTGTAGAGTAAAATGTACTGTGGATCATTTTGTTCTTCGCGAACGCGAAGTCTTGGCCGCGAACGCGAAGCACGTGTGGGAAACCCTTCGCGAACGTGTGTTGACTTACGCGAACGCGATGAGTAAGTAGGCCTAGGGGAGTGGACTCGATTTGTACTACGCGTACGCGACCATTGGGCCGCGATCGTGATGATCACAGGTCGCCAAGAATCGCGAACGCATTCGATCCCTCGCGAATGCAAAGGCCACTGGTCCATGATACTACGTGATCGCGACAAGCCCATCGCTAACGCGATGAAGGCCTGTCCAGCGATTTAATAACAGATTATTAAAACGGGCAGCGGCTATTTTCCTCATATTTTCTAACTAAGAAGACCTAGGGGCGATTTTCAACCCACAAGTTCATCCTCAAAGTTTTGGTAAACGATTCTAAACTATTTTCTTTCAATTACCCATTGTTTTTCATAACTTTTGAATAAAAAATCAAGGGTTTTCATGGTAGAAATTGGGGGTTTGGGTAGAATTAGAGAATTTAGTAAAAATGGAATTTTGACCTCGAATTAGGGTCAGATTTTCGAAACTAATTACATTTTCAGGCTCGGGGTGAATGGATAAATAGAATTTGGTCCGAATACCGAGATTGGACCAAGCGGGCTCGTGGTTGGTTTTTAACTTTTTCTGAGAAAACTTAGGAAAATCATAGTTTTGCATTAAAGTTAGTTCCTTTAGAACTAATTAATGATATTGAACTAATTATGCTTAGATACAAGTGTGTTGGAGGTGAATTTGAAAGGAAAAGTTGTAATTGAGCAGTGAGTGGCCTGCGAAATTGAGGTAAGTGTTTGGTTTAAATTTGACTTGAAGCATTATGAATCCCCAACTTAAATGTTATGTGAAATTTCATGTGTGGGGTGTATAGGTGAGGTGGAGAGTTTCATGATCATTGATGCCTTCATGCCTACTTGTCTGTTAGACAGTGCCATGAGATGAGCCAGGCCACAAATCACTCAGTGTACGCCGGCACGCCCGTCACTTGGCATGTGCGTCACCTTAGTTATAATCATATAGCACATAGTTCGAGGTTTCGAACTTTCAGAACCAAGTTTGGAAACGTTACTAACCTAAAAACCGGCCAAAATCCTAGCCCTCAATGCCTTTTCCTCTAGACTTTGCCTCCGATTTCTCCAAATCTACCAAAAATCAGATTTATATGATTAATATATACCAAGGAACGAAGCCCACTCGAAAATTATCAAAATCAACCAAACATCCCGAAATTGGCCAAACCCGACCCCCCAACCCACATCTTAGAATTCAATAAAAATTACAAGTTAATACTTACCAAATACACCAAAATCCGACAACAAATGGCCCCTCAAATTCTTAATTCAAAGTCTAGAACTTCAAGACCTAATCCCCCAATTTTAGTCACCAATTTCCATAAATTTCACCCCCAATCAGTCAAATAATCATATATAAACGAGTTTTAAGTCCAAAAGTCTTACCTCCACGAAGAACCCTCGAATTCCCCCTTCAAAACCCTCGAAAAAGCTTCAAACCCGTATAAAAATGGTTCAAAAATGACCAAAATTCCCTAAGGGACCAATTTATATGTTCTGCCCAACGATGACCACATTTGCGGCTAATTTATAGCACCTGCGGACCCGCACCCGCGGTCCCAGGTGTGCACCTACGCAAAATCACTTAAGGATCAAAAATCCGCACCTGCGACTCACCTACCGCACCCGCGACTCCGCAGGTGCGGCGCATCCTCCGCATCTGCGGTCCTTCTCCAGCCTAGCCAATTCCGCATATGTGATCCCTCCTCCGCTTCTGCGGACTCGCACCTGTGGTCCCCTATCCGCAGGTGCAGAAAAAACCAGTAGGCTTCACACGAGCAGTTCCAAAATGCCAAACACCATGCCGATAACCCTCGGTACCTCAACCAAAAGTAACAACAAGTCATAAATGATCACCTAGACTTAGTCAAACCCTCGAAACACCCAACATAACACTGAAACATCAAATCAACCCACGATTCAAGCCTAAGAATTTTCAAACTTTCAAAAAATAACCAATGATGCCGAAACTACCCAAAACTCGTCCGAATGACCAGGAAATTTGCACACACATCCAAAATGACTCTACGAACCTGTTCCAACTTTCGAAATTCCATTCGACCCCGATAGCTAATTTTCCACTGCCGACCGGAAATTTCCAGAAAACTCAATTTCGCCAATTCAAGCCTTATTTTACTCCGGACCTCTAAACCACATTCCGAACACACTCCTAAGTCCCAAATCACCTAACGAAACCATCTGAACCATAAAAACCCCATTCCAAGATCATATACCCATAAGTCAACTTTCGGTTGATTTTCCAACTATTGAACCAAGCTAAGAGACTAAGTGTCTCCTTTCTCTCCACAATCACTCTGAACCCAAGCCAACCAACCCAACATAACACAAAGGAGATGGAACACGCAACCAGTGAAGAAGAAATGGGAAAATGGGATAAACTCTCAAAATGATCGGCCGGGTCGTTACACCCGAGGGCTCGGTTGAGTTTCGGGTAGGCTTCGGGATGTTTTGAACTTGTAGAAGTCTGATGTTTTGCTGCTACTTGTGCACAGGTGCGTTCCTCTTCCCTAACGCGAAGCTTCTCCCGTGATCGCGTAAAGTAAAATGTACTGGGGGTCGTTTTGTTCTCCGCAAACGTGAAGCCTTGGCCGCGAACGAGAAGCTCGGGTGGGATACTCTTCGCGAACGCGTGTAGACTTATGCGAACGTGAAGAGTAAGTGGGCCTGGGGAGTGGACTCGATTTGTTCTATGCGAACGCGACCATTAAGTGGCGATCGTGATGATCACAGGTCGCCAAGAATCGCGAACGCATTCGATCCCTCATGAATGCAAAGGCCACTGGGCCATGATACTACGCGATCGCGACAAACCCATCGCTAACGCGATGAAGTCCTGTCCAGCGATTTAATAACAGATTATTAAAACGGGCAGCGACTATTTTCCTCATATTTTCTAACTAACAAGACCTAGAGGCGATTTTCAACCCACAAGTTCATCCCCAAAGTTTTGGTAAACGATTCTAAACTATTTTCTTTCAATTACCCATTGTTTTTCATCACTTTTCAATGGAAATCAAGGGTTTTCATGGTAGAAATTGGGGGTTTGGATAGAACTAGAGAATTTAGTAAAAATGGAATTTTGACCTCGAATTAGGGTCGGATTTTTTAAACTAATTACATATTTGAGCTCGGGGTGAATGGATAAATGAAATTTGGTCCGAACCCCGAGTTTGGACCAAGCGGGCTTGGGGTTGGTTTTTAACTTTTTCTGAGAAAACTTAGGAAAACCATAGTTTTGCATTAAAGTTAGTTCCTTTAGAACTAATTAATTATATTGAACTAATTATGATTAGATACGGGTATGTTGGAGGTGAATTCGAACGGAAAAGCTGTAATTGAGCAGTGAGTGGCCTGCGAAATTGAGGTAAGTGTTTCGTTTAACCTTGACTTGAGGCATTAGGAATCCCCAACTTAAATGCTATGTGAAATTGCATGTGTGTGGTGTATAGGTGAGGTGGAGAGTATCTATGCAACACCAAATTATCTGGTTAGCATGGTCCCTTCCCCGTTTCATATTTATTATATTCATGTCTTAATTGTTTCATGATCATTGATGCCTCCATGCCTACTTGTTTGTTAGACAGTGCCATGGGATGAGCCAGGCCAAAAATCACTCAGTGTACGCCCGCACACCCGTCACTTGGTATATGCGTCACCTAAATTATAATCATATAGCATATATTTCGGGGTTTCGAACTCTCAGAACCAAATTTGGAAACGTTACTCAACTCAAAACCGGCCAAAATCCTAGACTTCAATGCCTTTTCCTCTAAACTCTGCCTCCGATTGCTCCAAATCTACCCAAAATCAGATTTATATGATTAATATATACAAAGGAAGGAATCCCACTCGAAAATTATCAAATTCAACCAAACATCCCGATATTGGCCAAACCCAACCCCCGGGCCAACATCATAAAATACAATAAAAATTACAAAACTGGAATCCTTACACTCTCACGAGTTCATACTTACCAAATAAACCAAAATCCGACAACAAATGGCCCCTCAAATCCTTAATTCAAAGTCTATAACTTCAAGCCCTAATCCCTCAATTTTAGTCACCAATTTCCATAAATTTCACCCCCAATCAGTCAAATAATCATATATAAACGTGTTTTAAGTCCAAAAGTCTTACCTCCACGAAGAACCCTCGAATTTCCCCTTTAAAACCCTCCAAAAAGCTTCAAACCCGTATAGAAATGGTGGGAAAATGACCAAAATTCGCTAAGGGTCCTATTTATAGGTTCAACCCAGCGATGACCACACTTGCGGCTAATATATCACACCTGCGGACCCGCACCCGCGGTCCCAGGTGCGCACCTGCGCAAAATCACTTAAGGATCCAAAATCTGCACCTGCAACTCACCTACCGCACCCGCGACTCCGCAAGTGCGGCCCATCCTCCGTATATGTGGTCCTTCTACAGCCTAGAAAATTCCGCATCTGCGGTCCCTCTTCCGCTTCTGCAGACTCGCACATGCGGTCCCCTATCTGCAGGTGCCAAAAAAACTAGAAGGCTTCACACCAGCAGTTCCAAAATGCCAAACACCGGTACGCCCGCACACCCGTCACTCAGTGTACGCCCGCACACCCGTCACTTGGTATATGCGTCACCTAAATTATAATCATATAGAATATATTTCGGGGTTTCGAACTCTCAGAACCAAATTTGGAAACGTTACTCAACTCAAAACCGGCAAAAATCCTAGACTTCAATGCCTTTTCCTCTAAACTCTGCCTCCGATTGCTCCAAATCTACCCAAAATCAGATTTATATGATTAATATATACAAAGGAAGGAATCCCACTCGAAAATTATACAAATTCAACCAAACATCCCGATATTGACCAAACCCAACCCCCAGGCCAATATCATAAAATACAATAAAAATTACAAAACTGGAATCCTTACACTCTCACGAGTTCATACTTACAAAATAAACCAAAATCCGACAACAAATGGCCCCTCAAATCCTTAATTCAAAGTCTATAACTTCAAGCCCTAATCCCTCAATTTTAGTCACCAATTTCCATAAATTTCACCCCCAATCAGTCAAATAATCATATATAAACGTGTTTTAAGTCCAAAAGTCTTACCTCCACGAAGAACCCTCGAATTTCCCCTTTAAAACCCTCCAAAAAGCTTCAAACCCGTATAGAAATGGTGGGAAAATGACCAAAATTCGCTAAGGGTCCTATTTATAGGTTCAACCCAGCGATGACCACACTTGCGGCTAATATATCACACCTGCGGACCCGCACCCGCGGTCCCAGGTGCGCACCTGCGCAAAATCACTTAAGGATCCAAAATCTGCACCTGCAACTCACCTACCGCACCCGCGACTCCGCAAGTGCGGCCCATCCTCCGTATATGTGGTCCTTCTACAGCCTAGAAAATTCCGCATCTGCGGTCCCTCTTCCGCTTCTGCAGACTCGCACATGCGGTCCCCTATCTGCAGGTGCCAAAAAAACTAGAAGGCTTCACACCAGCAGTTCCAAAATGCCAAACACCGGTACGCCCGCACACCCGTCACTCAGTGTACGCCCGCACACCCGTCACTTGGTATATGCGTCACCTAAATTATAATCATATAGCATATTTTTCGGGGTTTCGAACTCTCAGAACCAAATTTGGAAACGTTACTCAACTCAAAACCGGCCAAAATCCTAGACTTCAATGCCTTTTCCTCTAAACTCTGCCTCCGATTGCTCCAAATCTACCCAAAATCAGATTTATATGATTAATATATACAAAGGAAGGAATCCCACTCGAAAATTATCAAATTCAACCAAACATCCCGATATTGGCCAAACCCAACCCCCGGGCCAACATCATAAAATACAATAAAAATTACAAAACTGGAATCCTTACACTCTCACGAGTTCATACTTACCAAATAAACCAAAATCCGACAACAAATGGCCCCTCAAATCCTTAATTCAAAGTCTATAACTTCAAGCCCTAATCCCCCAATTTTAGTCACTAATTTCCATAAATTTCACCCCCAATCAGTCAAATAATCATATATAAACGAGTTTTAAGTCCAAAAGTCTTACCTCCACGAAGAACCCTCGAATTTCCCCTTTAAAACCCTCCAAAAAGCTTCAAACCCGTATAGAAATGGTGGAAAAATGACCAAAATTCGCTAAGGGTCCTATTTATAGGTTCAACCCAGCGATGACCACACTTGCGGCTAATATATCACACCTGCGGACCCGCACCCGCGGTCCCAGGTGCGCACCTGCGCAAAATCACTTAAGGATCCAAAATCTGCACCTGCAACTCACCTACCGCACCCGCGACTCCGCAAGTGCGGCCCATCCTCCGTATATGTGGTCCTTCTACAGCCTAGAAAATTCCGCATCTGCGGTCCCTCTTCCGCTTCTGCAGACTCGCACATGCGGTCCCCTATCTGCAGGTGCCAAAAAAACTAGAAGGCTTCACACCAGCAGTTCCAAAATGCCAAACACCTTGTCGATTACCCTCCGAACTCATCCTGAGGCCCTCGGGACCTCAACTAAAATTACCAACAAGTCATAAATGATCACCCGGACCTATTCAAACCCTCGGAACACCCAACATAACACCAAAACATCAAATCAACCCACGATTCAAGCCTAAGGAATTTCAAACTTTCAAAAAATCACCAACGATGCCGAAAATACCCAAAACTAGCCCGAATGACCTGGAAATTTGCACACACATCCAAAATAACGCTAAGAACCTGTTCCAACTTTTGAAATTCCATTCGACCCCGATAGCTAATTTTCCACTACCGACCAGAAATTTCCAAAAAACTCAATTTCTCCAATTCAAGCTTAATTTTACTCCATACCTCTAAACCACATTCCGAACACACTCCTAAGTCCCAAATCACCTAACAAAACCATCTGAACCATAAAAACCCCATTCCGAGATCTTATACCCATAAGTCAACTTCCGGTTGATTTTCCAACTATTCAACCAAGCTAAGAGACTAAGTGTCTCCTTTCTCTCCACAATCACTCTGAACCCAATCCAACCAACCCAACATAACACAAAAGAGATGTACATGCAACCAGTGAAGCAGAAATGAGGAAAACGGGCTAAACTCTCAGAACGACCGGCTAGGTCGTTACACCCGAGGGCTCGGGTGAGTTTCGAGTAGGCTTCGGGATGTTTTGAACTTTTAGAATTCTGATGTTTTGCTTCTACTGGTGCAGTGGTGCATTCCTCTTCGCGTTCGAGAAGATTCTCCCGCAATCGTGAGTAAAATGTACTGGGGGTCATTTTGTTATTCGCGAACGCATGCTGACTTACGGGAACGTGAAGAGTAAGTGGGCCTGGGGGAGTGGATAGGTGGGATCGGGTTGCACGCCGCAAAAGGAGAAATAAAGTTGATATATATATATAGGGAGGAGTAATAAGGGTGAACATGTGGGATCAGGTTGCACGCCGCAACAAGGAGTAATAAGGGAGAATATTCATGTTTCACTGGTTATATGATAAAGACTGGAAAACTCCCTGTTTTATTTTGTTATTCTCAATTCTGCTTTTACAATTATTAAAATTATAACTTGAAAATTTTCGTAAGACTAGTTATAGCTGAGATCTGGAAAACTTAGGTGAGTTATTTTATTAATATCTGCAAGTTATTGTTTATTTATTTTAGTATCCCCTTCTTGCTTTATTATACATTGTATCCAGGTTATATTATAAATGCCTCGTCGTAGCCTTGTAACTACCTCGTCGAGGTTAGGCTCGACACTTACCAGTACATGGGGTCGGTTGTACTGATACTGCACTCTGCACTTCTTGTGCAGATATAGGTTCCGACCCGAGTTGATTTTTTAGTAGTAGCTGATCATTCGTGCGGAGACACGAGGTAGATCTGATAGCGTCCGCAGAATCCTGGAGTCTTCTTCACATTATTTTAGTTACTATTTTTATTTCATTCAAAATAGATATATATTTCCCTTCAGCCAAATACTTATAGTATTCTTTAGTAGTTCGTGAAGTGTGACTCCAAATCCTGGGTAGTTAGACATTTGTATTAGTTTCGAGTTTCGTTTCATTATTTCACACATTATTCTGGATTCATTTATTGGATAATATTAGACCTAGTATTATGTTTTAATTGTTTTAAATGTTGAATCCCTCTAATATTGTCTTGCCTAGCAAGTATGGTGTTAGATGTCATCACGATCCCGAGGGTAGGGAATTTGGGTCGTGACAAGTTGGTATTAGAGCACTAGGTTTCCTAGGTCTCATAATTCCCGAACAAGCTTAATAGATTCTGAGGGATCGGTACAAAGACGTCTGTACTTATCTCTCAGAGGCTATAAAGTTAGGAACAAACTCCTTTTCTTTCTACTCTGTTGTGCAATTCGTTTTATCTCAAATACTGATTGAACTCTTCTATTCTCTCGCAGATGGCGAGAACACGTGCTTCTTCCTCCACTGACCAACAATCAGGTCCTCCAGCAGCAACAACTCTTACAAGGGGCAGAGGTCGAGGCCATGCCATAGGCCGAGGTAGGGGCAGGACTCAGCCCATTGCTCAGGCAGCAGCCCCAGCTGTGGAGCCTCAGATAGAGATTGATGAGGGGCTCCAGCTCAGACCGTTCCGGCAGGACCAGCTCAGGTCCCAAAAGGGTTTGTTGCTACCCCGATGCTTCGGGATGCTTTGGTCTGATTAGTGGGCCTTATGGAGAGTGTATCACAGACTGGCGCACTCCCCGTGGTAGCAGTCGTATCTTAGGCTGGAGGAGGGGTCTAGACTCCTATTACCCACACTCCTGAGCAGATTACCCCTCAGATTCATACCCCAGCAGCCAATCCAGTTGGGGTAGTTCAGCCAGTTGCTGCAGTGTCGTTGGTTGATGGGGCAGTTATGTCCTCTGATGCTTTGTGGAGATTCGACACGTTCATCAAGCTTTTCCCTGTTCATTTCAGTGGTGCTACTTCAGAGGATCCTCGGGAATACCTTGATAGTTTTCATGAGGTTCTTCGGAACATGGGTATTTTGGAGACCAATGGGGTCGACTTTGCCGCTTTTTAGATGACTAGTTCCACCAAGAAATAGTGGAGGGATTATTTGTTGACTAGACCAGCTGGGTCACCTGCTCTGACTTGGGATCAGTTTTTTCACCCCTTTTTGGAGAAGTTTTTGCCTATCACTACCAGGGAGGAGAATCGTCGTCAGTTTGAGCGTCTCCGGCAAGGCAGCATGACTGTTACCTAGTATGAGAATCACTTTGTGGATTAGGATCGACATTCTATTCTTTTGTTACCCACAGAGGGAGAGAGAGTCAGGAGATTTATTCAGGGCCTTGCTCAGCCCTTCAGGTTGCAGATGGCTAAGGAGACGAGGAGAAAGATTTCCTTTCAGGATGCGGCCAATGTGGCCAGGAGAGTTGAGGTAGTTCTTGGATTGGGAGGTCAGGGTTCAGACAAGAGACCTCACCATTCTGGTGGATTCAGTGGTGCCTCGTCTAGAGGCGGGGGTTCTTTCAGTAGAGGCCATTCTTCCAGGCCAGTTCATTCAGCACTTCAGGCATCTCATGGTACCTTAGGTGGTCGTGGTTCTTATATACCTCCTTCTGTTCAGCCAGTCTATAGTGCACCATCATCTCCTATCAGAGCACCTCCTCTGTAGAGTTATTATCATGGTCAGCCGGCTCGTCAGGGTCAGCCTCTATATCAGGAGGGATGCTTTGAGTGTGGTGAATATGGGCATATTTGGAAACCTTGTCCGAGATTTTTGGGTAATCAGCTTCAGTATCAGGGTTCTCGTGTCATAGTTCTAGCACCAGCTGAAGCACCACCTTTCCATCCAGCCAGGGGTAGGGGACAGGTAGCCAGAGGTAGGGGCTAGATTGTTAGAGGTGGAGGCCAGCCCACTAGAGGTGGAGGCCAGCCTCTAGAGGTAGAGTCCTCCCAGAATCGTGGTTCAAGGTGGTGGGTCCCAGCCCCGCTTGTATGCATTTCCAGCCAAACCTGAGGGGAGTCCTCTGATGCTGTTGTTCGTGAGTTTCCCGAGGTATTTCCTGCACACCTGCTGGGGATTCCACCCGACAGGGATATTGATTTTTGCATTGATGTGGCTCCGGGGACTCAGCCCATTTCTATTCATCCATACCGGATGGCCCCACCAGAATTGAAAGAACTGAAAGAGCAGTTGCAAGACCTGCTTCATATGGGCTTCATTAGACCTAGTGTCTCGCCCTGGGGTGCACCGATTTTGTTCGTAAAGAAGAAGGATGGATCGATAAAGATATGTATAGATTACCAGCAGCTGAACAAAGTTACTATCAAGAAAAAGTATCCATTACCGAGAATTGATGATTTATTTGATCAGTTTCAGGGTGCCAGGGTGTTTTTAAAAATTTATTTGAGATCGAGATACCATCAGCTGAAGATTAGGGAATCCGACGTCACTAAGACAGCCTTTCGGACAAGGTATAGGCACTATGAATTTTTGGTGATGTCTTTTGGCTTGACTAATGCCCCAGCAGCCTTTATGGACATGATGAATCGGGTTTTCAATCCTTATCTAGATTCCTTTGTAATGGTGTTCATTGATGATATTCTAATATACTCATGCAGTCGGGAGGAGCATGAGCAGCACCTCCGGTTAGCGCTCCAAACTTTGAGGGATAGTCAGTCGTATGCTAAATTTTCAAAGTGTGACTTATGGTTGGATTCAGTAGCCTTCTTGGGTCTCATCATATCAGCAGAGGGTATTCAAGTAGATCCTAAAAAGATAGAGGCAGTCAAGAACTGGCCTAGACCCACTTCAGCAACAGAAATCAGGAGCTTCTTGGATTTGGTGGGTTACTACCGTTGTTTTGTGGAGGGGTTCTCATATATAGCATCCCAAATGACTAAATTGACTCAGAAAGGTGCCCCATTCAACTAGTTGGACGAGTGTGAGGCGAGCTTTCAGAATCTCAAGACAACCTTGACTTCAGCACTGGTGTTGGTGTTACCATCAGGTTCAGGATCTTTCACGGTATATTGCGATGCCTCCCGTGTTGGTCTTGGAGCGGATTGATGCAGGAGGGAAGGGTGAATGCATATGCGTCTCGAAAGTTGAAGGTTTTTTAGAAGAATTATCATGTCCATGACTTAGAGTTAGCAGCATTATTCACGCATTGATGATTTGGAGGCACTATCTCTATGGTGTGTCGTGTGAGGTTTTCACGGATCATCGCAGTCTTCAGTACTTGTTCAAGCAAAATGATCTTAATTTGAGGCAGAGGAGATGGTTAGAGTTATTGAAATATTATGATGTCACTATATTGTATCATCTGGGTAAGGCCAATGTGGTGGCGGATGCATTGAGTGGGAAGGCGGTAAGTATGGGCAGCCTTGCATTCATTCCAGTCGGTGAGAGACTGTTAGCTTCATATATTTAGACTTTGGCTAATCAGTTCATGAGGTTGGATATTTCGCCCAGCGGTGTTCTAGCTTGTATGGTTGCTCGGTCTTCCTTATTTGAGTGTATCAGAGATCGACATGATGATGACCCGCATTTGATGGTCCTTAGGGACACAGTTCGGCACGATGTTGCCAAGCAGGGTACAGTTGGAGATGACGGTGTTTTGAGGATGCAGGGTCGTATATGTGTGCCTAATGTTGATGGGCTTCGTGAGTTGATCCTTGAGGAGGCTCATAGTTCTAAGTATTCTATTCACCCGGGTGTTGCCAAGACGTACCAAGACCTGTGGCAGCATTATTGGTGGCGGACGATGAAAAAGGATATTGTTGCTTATGTGGCTCGTTGCTTGAACTATCAACAGGTGAAGTATGAGCATCAAAGACCCAGTGGTTTGCTTCAGCAGATAGAGATTCCTGAGTCAAAGTGGAAGCGTATCACTATGGACTTCGTTGTTGGAATCCCACGGACTCAGAGGATGTTCGATGTTGTTTGGGTTATTATGGATCGACTGACTAAATCAACACATTTAATTCCAGTGGCAAGTACTTATACTTCGGAGCGATTGGCAGAGATATACATTCGAGAGATTGTTCGTCTTCACGGTGTGCCGGTGTCTATTATTTCTGATTGGGGTACGCAGTTTACCTCGCACTTTTGGAGGACAGTTCAGCGTGAGTTGGGTACACGGGTTGAGTTGAGCACAACATTCCATCCGCAGACGGACGGACATTCCGATTGTACTATTCAAATCTTGGAGGATATGCTCTGCGCCTGTGTTATTGACTTTGGAGGTTCTTGGGATCAGTTCTTGCTGTTAGCAGAGTTTGCCTATAATAACAGTTACCAGTCGAGCATTCAGATGGCTCCCTATGAGGCATTATATGGTAGACGGTGCAGGTCTTCAGTAGGATGGTTTGAACCGGGAGAGGCTCGATTATTGGGTACAGACTTAGTTCAGGAGGCCTTGGACAAGGTCAGATTATACAGGATCGACTTCGTACAGCTCATTCTAAGCAAAAGAGTTATGCCGGCCGTAAAGTTTATGATGTAGCATTCATGGTTGGAGAGAGGGTATTACTTTGGGTATCACCCATGAAGGGTGTTATGAGATTCGGGAAGACGGGCAAGTTAAGCCCTAGGTATATCGGGCCATTTAAGATTCTCGAGAGAGTGGGGGAGGTAACTTATAGACTTTCGTTGCCTCCAGGGTTATCCTCAGTTCATCCGGTATTCCATGTGTGTATGCTCCGAAAATATCATGGTGACCCGTCCCACGTGTTAGATTTCAGCACCGTCCAATTGGACAAGGATTTCACTTATGAGGATGAGTCGGTAGCAATTTTAGACCAGCAGGTTCATCAGTTAAGGTGAAAGAGTTACCCTTCAGCTCGAGTGCAGTGGAAAGGTTAGCATGTTGAGGCAGCTACTTGGAAGTCTGAGTCGGACATGCAGAGTAGATATCCACACTTGTTCGCCAGTTCAGGTACTTTTCTATGTCCGTTCGAGGACGAACGTTTGAGAGGTGGAAATTATGATGACCCAAAGGATCATCTTATGAATTAATACTCCATTTCGGTCTCATTAGCCTTAAAAAGATTAATTTTAATTACCTTGATCTGCGTGTGCAGTTCGGGCGTGAATCTGAAAAGCTTTATGTGAAAATATAAGAAATATTAATTTTTAGAGTTTAAAATTTTGATTTTTTGTTGACTTTGGTCAACATTTTGAGTAAACGGACCCGGACCCGTGTTCCGACGGTCCCGGGAGGTCCGCAATAAAATATGGGACTTGGGCTTATGCCCGGAATTGAATTCTAAGGTCCCTAGCTTTAGAAATCAATTTTTGAAGAAAATTGTTATACTGTTTTTTAAAGGAAATAAAGAAATGAATTAATGTTTGAACTAGTTGGTATCGGACCCGTATTTTGGTTCCGGAGCCCGGTACAGGTTTATTATAATGTTTAAGTACTATCTGTTAAATTTGGTGGAAATCGGAGTTCATTTGACGTGATTCGGACGTCCGTTTGAGATAATACAGAAATTGAAGTGTTCTTCAGAAAATCATGAATTTTAAGGTTAAATTCGTAGTTTTAGGTGTTATTTGTGTGATTTGATCGCACGAGAAAGTCCGTATGATGTTTTTAGACTTCTTTGCATGTTTGGTTTGGAGTCCTGATGTCACGACCCCAAAACACCCGGAGTATGGTGCCTGGCGTGGAATCAGGCAAGCCACACATTTTGTAGAAGTAAGATTGTTTTTTGGAAAAATTGTAAATTCAGTAGCGAAAGTATCAACAATAATCCATTTAAAAGTTTAACATTATTGAAACATCATTTAAAACCAAAGCCAAATCTAGTGTCGCCGAATCATGAGCTACTACAAGGTAAGAGTGCCGAAATACAAAATAGACAACATAGTCTGAAATAATATAAATGCGACAGGAGGATAAAGAAGGAGAAATCAAGGCTGCGATCGCTAGCTGCTACCTCGAAGACTCCAGGGAACTCTGTCAACGAATCAACCATTGTTACCCGGCCTCGATGAACCTGGATCTATACACAAGGTGCAGGGGGTAACGTGAGTACACCAACTCAGAAGTAACGAACCCAAACTACGGGCTGAGAGGTAGTGACGGACTAAACCTCAATAATTGTAATGAAAACAGTACACAGAATTTAGGCATGTTCACAGTTTTAACAAATAATGAAAAAAGAATATGACCGATATGATATGCAACCCAGGTATATCTCATTACTCTACATGCCAATGTATCAAAAGTTTGGAAATGCACCTGGGGCTCACAACTCTCACATCAAAGTCCACTCGGTACTGTATATGGCTCTCAGGCCCAGGGAAGATCTATCCCGGATAGTATACAAACACCGGTGATCGTAGTCACTCAGTACTGAGGAAAAGGTCGATCCAGCCCCATGAAGAAAATCCATCTCCGGAACACAACACTCGGACAAGATCCATGTCCAGGGACGATCCATCCCTCACATATCATCAACTGCGGACAAGATCCATGCCCAAGGAATATCCATCCCTCAATATCAATGCGCTCACTGGGGGGTGTAAAGACTCCGGAGGGGCTCCTATTTTCCCAAGCGCTATATCAAGACAACGAAGGCATGATCAGAGTATCGTTGCGGTGTGCAGTCTGATCTCATAATTGTCTCAATGACAGGCTCTCGGCATCACTCACTCATTACTCTCCAGTCTGGCTCACATGGGCTCACAAATGCATGAACTATCCCGAAACAATGATAAATATATAAAATCAATAATTACCCAGACTAAGGCATGAAATGATATGCTATGACATGACTGAGTATACAAAATCAAATACACACATAAGGAGACAACGAGCACTCGGGTCTCAGCATTTTTGGCGTGAAGCCCTAGAATTTGACTTAGCATGATTTCTAGCATGTTCACATTAACCACATCAATAAAAGTGCGGATATCAATCCCAAATAGCTACTAGACAGTGCCATGGGATGAGCCAGGCCACAAATCACTCGGTGTACGCCTGCACACCCGTCACTTGGCATGTGTGTCACCTTAATTATAATCATATAGCATATAGTTCGGGGTTTCGAACCCTCAGAACCAAGTTTAGAAACGTTACTTACCTCAAAACCGGCTAAAATCCAAGACCTCAATGCCTTTGCCTCTAAACTCAGCCACTTATTGCTCCAAATCTACCAAAAAAGAAATTTATATGATTAATATATACCAAGGAACGAAGCTCATTCGAAAATTATCAAATTCAACCAAACATCCCGAAATTGGCCAAACCCGACCCAAGGGCCCAATCTCGGAATTCGATAAAAGTAATAAAACTAGAGTCCTTACACTCTCACGAGTTCATACATACCAAATACACCAAAATCTGACAACAAATGGCCCCTCAAATCCTTTATTCAAAGTCTAGCACTTCAAGCCCTAATCCCCCAATTTTAATCACCAATTTCCATAAATTTAACCCCTAATCAGTCAAATAATCATATATAAACGAGTTTTAAGTCCAAAAGTCTTACCTCCACGAAGAACACTCGAATTTCCCCTTGAAAACCCTCCAAAAAGCTTAGAACCCGAACAGAAATGGTGGAAAAATGACCAAAATTCGCTAAGGGTCCTATTTATATGTTCTGCCCAGCGATGACCGCACCTGCAGCTAATGTATCGCACCCGCGGTCCCAGGTGCGCACCTATGCAAAATCACTTAAGGATCCAAAATCCGCACCTGTGACTCACCTACCGCACCTGCGACTCCGCAGGTGCGGCCCATCCTCTGCATCTGCGGTCCTTCTCCAGCCTAGCCAATTCCACATTTGTGATCCCTCCTCCACTTCTGCGGACTCGCACCTGCGGTCCCCTATCCGCAGGTGCAGAAAAAACCAGAAGGCTTCACACCAGCAGTTCCAAAATACCAAAAATCATGCCGATAACCTTCCGAAATCATCCCGAGGCCCTCGGGACCTCAACCAAAATTACCAACAAGTCATAAATGATCACCGGGACTTAGTCGAACCCTCGGAACACCCAACATAACACCGAAACATCATATCAACCCACAATTCAAGCCTAAGGATTTTCAAACTTTCCAAAAATCACCAACGATGCTGAAACTACCCAAAACTCGTCCGAATGACCTAGAAATTTGGACACACATCCAAAATAACGCTACGAACCTGTTCCAACTTTCGGAATTCCATTTCGATCCCGATAACTAATTTTCCACTGCCTACCAGAAATTTCCAAAATACTCAGTTTCGCCAATTCAAGCCTAATTCTACTCTGGACCTCTAAACCACATTCCGAACAAACTCCTAAGTCCCAAATCACCTAACAAAACCATCTGAACCATAAAAACCCCATTCCGAGATCATATACCCATAAATCAACTTCCGGTTGACTTTTCCAACTATACCAAGCTATGAGACTAAGTGTCTCCTTTCTCTCCACAATCACTCTGAACCCAAGCCAACCAACCCAATATAACAAAAAAGATATGGACCACGCAACTAGTGAAGCGGAAATGGGGAAAACGGGCTAAACTCTCGGAACGACCAGTCGGGTCGTTACATTCTCCCCCTCTTAAACAAACCTAAGTCCTTGAACGTACCAAGAGTTGTTCCAAAAGCCATTAAACTGCCGAATAACCTTACCATGCACATACCCGGGGGTGACCCCACGTCACCCTACCCCGCATAGATCTAATAACACAACACATTCGAATGCCACTATATCCAACCTAATTCCTATGCCTTAGAACCCAAATTCCACGTCAGAACTTATCTACAAGATTTGAATTACGCCTCCACACACTGTATATGTCTGAACATGATCTATCCAACCATAACTGAAGACGAAATCACATGATATATCACCTATCTCTAACACTCCTAACGATAAGCTCAAATCACAATAGACGCCCAAGCCACCCAAATGTCGGTAATAAACCCGACATCGAACAGAGACCCGATATAACACCTTAATATACTGCCAATGATGAGAGATACACGCAGAAACCCATAACCATTCGTCGTATCAACAAGTGATGGAACTCTCTCCCTTCAATAGGAAATATAGAAAAACTTCTAAGCCGATCAGCGTCAATATCCTCCCAAATATGCCGCAACCAGATTTGATAACACCCATTCTAGGTTCGATGACCTCCTCTCATCCGTCACAACCACTCCTCTAATAGGACACATCAATACCACTTAAAGCCATAACTCGTGCAGTCCGTTCACCAATAGACAACACCCCAAATGTATCCAAACATGAAAAATGACACCAAACAAGAAAACTGTCCCGCATTATTAATGGGTAACACCACAACGCAATGCTAAGAATTCCTCACACACCGCAGAACCAAAACACGCGAATCCTACACATAAGGATCCTATTTAACATACTCTGTTGCAATGTGTGAAACCTATCCGAATGCTGGTCCATATTATACCCCTCGCTTAGTCTTGCTAAAAAAAATCAAAATCCACGCAAAAATGATATCAAGTACTCAAAGTGCATTACCATAACCACGGGAAATCGGACGCTACCATGCCACATGAATCTGAAAAAACACATCCCATACGTCCAAACCCTACAATACTCATCTATTTTACCTTAATCAAACTCCGGTATAAAACCACAATAGAACCGCACCATGTGTGCCTAAAACTAACGAATCGCCGCTCCCGAAAGCAGGGACGACAACTCCTAGATCATCCCAGGGCACAGATAACCCAATCGCCACTAACTAACACCCCTCACAATAGCTCTACGGAGCCAAACAATCTGACTCGGTGCAAAACACCTATCCCCACAGGGCCTACTAAGGAACCCCAAATCAATCTGGTCCTATACCATAGACCAATGACCCTCCAAAGGCCCATAATGACTGAATCACATCACACACTAACCCTTGGCTAACCTTGGCTACAACTCTACAACCTTACACTACAAAACCATCTACTTATTCGAGTTTCCATACTCAAAACCCTCAAAGCACACCAATCACCATACCCGGTCTCAATTTCGTCGCCTAAATGTCTAATACCTCTCCAATACCTGATTACACCATGAGAAAATACCCCCTACAATATGTACGTGCTACAATGCCGGACTTGAATACTCACAGCCAAACAACAAGGAGAGTGCTGCCCCACCAATGAGGTATCCATAAAGCAAGACACAGAGCATCTTCTGAAACTTACACCTACATCCATACCTAAAAGTATCATCAAAATCGACCATAATGAGAAATGATCCATCCACCTGGGTCTCCAGACCCCCAATAGGCACCATACATAACCGATACACGTGATCCATAACAAAAACATCACCCGCAGGGCGAACACATGAACAGATGTAACTAAACACTCACGGGGCATATCGAGAGAATGGGAAAAATATGATGAACATGTGAATGTGAAGAACCGGAATAAAATAAAAATTGAAGCATCTCGTAACGGACTGAAACAATACCTGGGATAATGGCATCAGAAGCCATCGCATTTGGTCTGGCTGAAAGTGCATAAAATCGGGCTTGATCACCATTGGATCGACGTCCCCCTCTAGGGCAACCCCTAACTGCCTAATCCCCACATCTAGCTGCCTGGGCGGGCGGTGCAGCAACAGGGGCTGAAGTCGCGGGTTGACTCCTCTGCTGATAAGTACCTCCCGTAAAACGGGGACTAAACCTCTTGATATGGCCCACATCTCCACACTTAAAGCAACCCCTCTCGGAGAATGGCACTGGGGACTGAAGGGAACCCCTAGCACCAGGATAACCACTAGAAGAACCAGGCATAGATGAATTCCGAGCTGGCAGAGCACTGAATGATGGGTGCCCCAGATGAAAACTGTGAGGATCTCGACCAGCTGATCCACCACGATAACTTGAGAGACCTGGTTGAGCCTGCCTGAATGGACGACCTCTGCCGTACTGAGGCTGCCCCCCTAAAGGAACACCACTAAAACTCCCAGATTCTCGAGACCTCTTGGCCTCCCTCTCGACTCACTCCTGGCGGCGACTGACTCAATCTATCTGGAAATGTCAACCACCTCCTCAAAAGAAGCGCCAGATACCCTCCCTCTGGTCAGAAAAATTCGAAGCTGATAAGTGAGGCCATCAACGAACCTCCTGATCCTCTCCCAATCCGTGGGAACTAGCCAAACAGCATGACGGGCTAACTAGGAGAACCTTATCTCATATTGTTTCACGATCATGTCCTCCTGACGCAACTGCTCGAACTCCCTACGCAGCTCCTCCCTACAGGAATGCGGTACATACTTCTCCAGGAAAAGAATGGAGAACTGACACCAGGTAAGAGGCGCTGCATCAACAGGTCTACGCCTCTTATAGGCCTCCCACCAAGCGAGTGCAGCTCCTGAGAACTGGAAGGTAGTAAATGGAACCTTACTGGCCTCCAATATCCATGTTGTACGAAGAATCCTCTAACACTTGTCTAAGAAACCCTGGGCATCCTCGCCCTCAGTACCACTGAAAGCCGGAGGCTGGAGTCTACTAAATCTCTCCAACATGCGCTGCTCATCGTCTGCCAAAGCTGGGACCACAAAATCCTGGCTGGGGCAACCGGCTGGGCTGGAGCTTCCCCCGGTGTCTGAAGCCCCTGGGTAACCTGCTCAGGTCTCCGGGCAACTGGAGTCTGAGTGCCTCCCCCGGCCTGAGAAGTAGCGAAATTAGTAGACATAGCGACTGCCTGTTCAAGACTGGTGCACAACGTCAGAATCTAAGCTAGGGTCTCCTGAAGACCCGAAATCAAAATAGGCATTGCCGGTGCCAAAGCCGGTCCCACTGGAACATATGTGGTGGGGACCTGATCCTGGACAATAGGAGGGTCCACAGGTACTGCCCCGGCTGCTGCGCGGGATGCACCCCTCCCTCTGCCACGGCATTGACTGTGGCCTCGACCTCTCGCTAGTCTAGCTGGTGTCTAGTCACCCTAATCAGTAGCACGAGTCCTCACAATCTGTGAGAGAATGAGAACAATAGAAGTTTAGTTCCAGGAATCAACATATTCGCACGACAGAATTCAAGAATGTGAGATTTTTCCTAAGGGTTTTGTAGCCTCTCGAAGATAAGTACAGACGTCTCTGTACCGATCCAGAAGACTTTACTAAACCTGCTCATGACTGGCAAGACCCATTTAAACTAGTGCTCTGATACCAACTTGTCACGACCCAAAACAACCGTCGTGATGGCACATGGCGTGGAATCAGGCAAGCCACACATTTTGTTGAAGTAAGATTTTTTCGGAAAAATTGTAAATTTAGTAGTGAAAGTATCAATAATAATCCATTTAAAAGATTAACATCATTAAAACATAATTTAAAACCAAACCCAGATCTAGTGTCGTCGAATCATGAGCTACTACAAGGTAAGAATGTCGAAATACAAAATAGACATCATAGTATGAAATAATATAAATGCAACAGGAGGATAAAGAAGGAGAAATTGAGGCTGTGGTCGCCAGCTGCTACCTCGAAGACTCCAGGGAACTCTATCAACCAATCAACCACTGCTACCCGGCCTCGATGAACCTGGATTTGCACACAAGGTGTAGGGGATAACGTGAGTACACCAACTCAGAAGTAACGAACCCAAACTACGGGCTGAGAGGTAGTGACGGACTAAACCTCAATAATTGTAATGAAAACAGTACACATAATTTAGGCATGTTCACAGTTTAATAAATAATGAAAACAGAATATGACCGATATGATAAGTAACCCAGGTATATCTCAGTACTCTACATGCCAATGTATCAATAGTTTGGAAATGCACCTGGTGTTCACAACTCTCACATCAAAAGTCCACTCAGTACTGTATATGGCTCTCGGGCCCAGGGAAGATCCATTCCGGATAGTACATAAACACCGGTGACCGTAGTCACTCAGTACTGAGAAAAAGGCTGATCCAGCTCCACGAAGAAGATCCATCTCCGGAACACAACACTCGGACAAGATCCATGTCCAGGGACGATCCATCCCTCACATATCATCAATTTCGGATAAGATCCATGCCCAGGCAAGATCCATCCTTCAATATCAATGCGCTCACTGGGGGGTGTAAAGACTCTAGAGGGGCTCCTATTGGCCCAAGCGATATATCAAGACAACGAAGGCATGATCAGAGTATCGCTGCGGTGTGCAGTCCGATCTCATAATTTTCTCAATAACAGGCTCTCGGCCTCACTCGGTCATTACTCTCCAGTCTTGCTCACATGGGCTCACAAATGCATGAACTAGCCCGAAACAATGATAAATATATAAAATCAATAATTATCGAGACTGAGGCATGAAATGATATGCTATGACAGGTCTGAGTATACAAAATCAAATACACACATAAGGAGACAGGAATATACGACCACTCGGTCTCAGCATTTTTGGTGTGAAGCCCTATAATTTGACTTAGCATGATTTCTAGCATGTTCACATTAACCACATCAATAAAAGTGCGGATATCAATCCGAAATAGCTCTAGACGGTTCCATGGGATGATCCAGGCCACAAATCACTCGGTGTACGCCCGCACGCCCTTCACTTGGCATGTGTGTAACCTTAATTATAATCATATACCATATAGTTCGGGGTTTCGAACTCTCAGAACCAAGTTTGGAAACGTTATTTACCTCAAAACTTGCCAAAATCCTATCCCTAAATGCCTTTGCCTCTAGACTCTGCCTCTGATTGCTCCAAATCTACCAAAAATCAGATTTATATGATTAATATATACCAAGGAACAAAGCCTACTCAAAAATTATCAAATTCAAGCAAACATCCCGAAATTGGCCAAACCCAAACCTCGGGCCCACATCTTAGAATTCAATAAAAATTAGAAAATTGGAATCCTTACACTCTCACGAGGTCATACATACCAAATACACAAAAATCCGACAACAAATGGCCCCTCAAATCCTTAATTCAAAGTGTAGAACTTTAAGCCCTAATCCCCCAATTTTAGTCACCAATTTCCATAAATTTCACCCCGAATCAGTCAAATAATCATATATAAACGAGTTTTAAGTCCAAAAGTCTTACCTCCATGAAGAACCCTCAAGTATCCCCTTCAATACCCTCCAAAAAGCTTCAAACCCGTATAGAAATGGTGGAAAAATGACCAAAATTCTCTAAGGGTTCTATTTATATGTTCTGCCCAGGGATGACCACACTTGCGGCTTATTTATCGCACATGCGTACCCGCACACGCGGTCCCAGGTGCGCACCTGCGCAAAATCACTTAAGGATCCAAAATCTGCACCTGCGATTCACCTACCGCACCTGCGACTCCGCAAGTGCGGCCCATCCTCCGCATTTGCGGTCCTTCTACAGCCTATCCAATTCCGCATCTGCGATCCCTCCTCCACTTCTTCGGACTCGCACCTGCGGTCCCCTATCCGCAGGTGCAGAAAAAACTAGAAGTCTTCATACCAGCAGTTCCAAAATGCCAAAAACCATGCCAATAACCCTCTGAACTCATCCTGAGGCCCTCGGGACCTCAACCAAAAGTGCCAACAAATCATAAATTATCACCCGGACTTAGTCAAACCCTCGGAATACCCAACATAACACTGAAACATCAAATCAACCCACGATTCAAGCCTAAGGATTTTAAGACTTTCCAAAAATCACCAACGATGCCGAAACTACCCAAAACTCATCTGAATGACCTGGAAATTTGCACACACATCCAAAATGACGCTATGAACCTATTCCAACTTTCAGAATTCCATTCCGACCCCAATAGCTAATTTTCCACTGCCGATCGGAAATTTCAGAAAAAACTCAATTTCGCCAATTCAAGCCTAATTTTACTCCGGACCTCTAAACCATATTTCGAACACACTCCTAAGTCCTAAATCACTTACGAAACTATCCGAACCATAAAAACCCCATTCCAAGATCATATACCCATAAGTCAACTTCCGGTTGACTTTTCCAACTATTGAACCAAGCTAAGAGACTAAGTGTCTCCTTTCTCTCCACAATCACTCTGAACCCAAGCCAACCAATCCAACATAACAAAAAAGAAATGGACAAAGAAACCAGTGAAGCAGCAATGGGAAAACGGGCTAGACTCTCAGAATGACCAGCCGGGTCGTTACACCCGAGGGCTCGGGTGAGTTTCGGGTAGGCTTCGGGATGTTTTAAACTTTTAGAAGTCTGATGTTTTGCTGCTACTGGTGCACTGGTGCGTTCCTCTTCGTGATCGTGAAGCTTCTCCCGTGATCGCGTAGAGTAAAATGTACTGGGGGTCGTTTTGTTCTTCGCGAACGCGAAGTCTTGGCCGCGAAACGGAAGCACGGGTGGGATACCCTTCGCGAACACATGCTGACTTACGCGAACGTGAAGAGTAAGTGGGCCTGGGGGAGTGGACTCGATTTGTTCTACATTCGATCCATCACAAATGCAAAGGCCACTGGGCCATGATACTATACCGATCGCGACAAACCCTTTGCTAACGCGATGAAGGCCTGTCCAGCGATATAATAACAAATTATTAAAACGGGCAGTTGCTATTTTTCTCATATTTTCTAACTAAGAAGACCTAGAGGCGATTTTCAACCCACAAGTTCATCCCCAAAGTGTTGTTAAACAATTCTAAACTATTTTCTTTCAATTACCCATTGTTTTACATAACTTTTCAATCAAAAATCAAGGGTTTTCATGGTGGAAATTGGGGGTTTGAGTAGAACTAGAGAATTTGTCAAAATGGAATTTTGACCTAGAATTGGGGTCGGATTTTGCAACTAATAACATATTCGGGCTCGGGGGTGAATGGGTAAACGGAGTTTGGTCCGAACCCCGAGTTTGGACCAAGCGGGCCCGGGGTCGGTTTTTAACTTTTTTTTTTAGAAACGTAGGAAAACCATAGTTTTGCATTAAAGTTAGTTCCTTTAGAACTAATTAATTATATTGAAATAATTATGATTAGATACGGGTGTGTTGGAGGTGAATTCGAAATGAAAAGCTGTAATTGAGCAGTGAGTGGCCTGTGAAATGGAGGTAAGTGTTTGGTTTAACCTTGACTTGAGGGATTAGGAATCCCCAACTTAAATACTATGTGAAATTGCATGTGTGTGGTGTATAGATGAGGTGACGAGTATTTATGCACCACAAAATTATCTGGTTAGCATGGTCCCTTCCCCGTTTCCAATTTATTATATTCATGTCTTAATTGTTTCATGATCATTGATGCCTCCATGCCTACTTGTTTGTTAGATATTGTTTCACTTATTTGGAAGTATTAATTGTTCCTTAGCTTCATTATGGTACATTAATGGTTGAGTTGGTTGGTGGTGTTTTATTATACATTCTGGTTGGTTTCGTTGTGTAATGATAATTAGTGAAGCTTCTGAATAGTACAACTTTTTGTTTACCATTGTTGAGACATAAATACTGTGAAAGACTTTGATCTAATTTGTGAAACCTTTATTATAAATAATGAGATGTGATTGTCTGGTGGGAGCTGGTTGCACGCCGCAACAAGAAGTAATAAGGGTGGACAGGTGGGATCGGGTTGCACGCCGCAACAGGAGAAATAAGGGTGATATATATATATATATATATATATATATATATGGAGGAGTAATAAGGGTGGACAGGTGGGATCGAGTTGCACGCTGCAACAAGGAGTAATAAGGGAGAATATTCATGTTTCACTGGTTATATGATAAAGACTGGAAAATCCCTGTTTTATTTTGTTGTTCCCATATTCTGCTTTTACCATTATTTAAATTATAGCTTGGAAATTTTCGTAAGGACTGGTTATAGCTGAGATATGGAAAATTTAGCTGAGTTATTTTATTAATTATTGCAAGTTATTGTTTATTTATTTTAGTATCCCCTTCTTGCTTTATAATACATTGCCTCGTCGTAGCCTCGTCATTACCTCGTCGAGGTTAGGCTTGGCACTTACCAGTACATGGGGTTGGTTGTACTGATAATGCACTCTGCACTTCCTGTGCAGATGCAGCTTTCAGCCAGAGTTGATTTTCGAGTAGTAGCTGATCATTCGTACGGAGACACGAGGTAGATTTGCTGGCGTCCGCAGATTCCTGGAGTCTTCTCCACATTATTTTAGTTACTGTTTTTATTTCATTCAAAACAAATATATATTTCCCTTCAGCCAAATAATTGTAGTATTCTTTAGTAGTTTGTGAAGTGTGACTCCATATCCTGGATAGCTAGACATTTGTATTAGTTTCGAGTTTCATTTCATTATTTCACACATTATTCTGGATTCATTTATTGGATAATATTACACCTAGTATTATGTTTTAATTGTTTTAAATGTTGAATCCCTCCAACATTGTCTTGCCTAGCAAGTATGGTGTTAGGCGCCATCATAATCCCGAGGGTTGGGAATTTGGTTCGTGACATGAGTGTTCGGATTTTGTAAAATTTGTCGGGTTCCGAGATGCGGGCCTAATGGTCGAATTTTGGGTCGACTTTTGGATTTTTTTAAAGATTTAGACTTTATGATCCGGAACAATTTCCTATGAATTTTATTTGTGCATTGAAGTTATTTTTGTTAGATTTGAGCCGTCCGGAGGTCTTTTCACCTGAGGAGTTCATTTTAGAGTTTCGGGTCGTCGTCTTTGAGGTAAGTATCTTGCCTAACCTTGTGTGGGGGAAACTACCCCTTAGGATTTGAGTCATCTATGTTGATTGTCGTATGTGTACGTAAGGTAACGAGTGCGTGCTCGGACTTATTTGTGAGAAGTTGGCCTTTTAGGGTTCTTAGGTCTTTATATTTACCGTGTATGAAGTTGTTCTTGATACGTTGGGTTCCTACTCTCTGGTTTCACTACTACGTGCTTTAATTAGAGATAATTGCTTTAGGATTCCCTCTTACTTTCTAATTCAAGCTTATTTTAACTGATGATTTTACCTCTTCTATCGTCATACTATATTTTTCAAAAATCACATTTTGAGTTCTAGCGTGTCATTTTGAGTCCTAGCGTGTCGTTCAGCAGTTGGAAGAATTGACTAAAGAGTGATTTTTTAGCAAACGATCTCGGAATCAGGATTTGAAGGTTCCAACAGATTTGTATGATAATTTTGGACTTGGAAATATGTCCGGATCGGGTTTCGGATGACTCGGGAGCGTTTCGACACCTATTAAGGAAGTTGACATTTTGGAAGAATTTCATAAATTTGGTTGAGGTGTATTTCAATGTTATCGATGTCCGTTTGAGATTCTGAGTCTAGGAATAACTCTGTATGGTGATTTTGTTATTGGGAGTGTGTTCAGAAGTGGAATTGGAGGTCCGTAGGTCATTTCGGGGTCATTTGGTAAAAGTTATAAAATAGAAGATTTTTTTAAAGTTTGACCGAGAGTTTGACTTTTTGATATTGGGGTCGAATTCCAATTCCGGAAGTTGAAGTAGGTCTGTAATGTCGAATGTGACTTGTGTGAAAAATTTGAGGTCAATCGGACATGATTTGATAGGTTTCGACATCGAATGCAGAAGTTTCAAGTTCTAAAGTTCATTAAGCTTGAATTGGGGTGTGATTCATGATTTCGACGTTGTTTAATGTGATTTGAGGCCTCGAGCGAGTTCGTATCATGTTTTGGGACATGTTGGTATAATTGGTTAAGGTCCCGAGGGCCTCGGGTGGATTTCGGAAGGTTAACGGAATGGATTTCGGACAAAGAAAGCTGCTGAAATTTTCTGTTGCAAAAGTTGTTCGCAAGAAAATTTTTGATGCGTGGAATCGATTTTGGAAGCTTATATCTCTAAAGCTATAAAGCATCTGAAAATTTTCAAAACATGAAAGTTTTAGCCCTTGCATTCTTTTCCATAAAGATAAACCATTTATCATTTAGATATTTGTATAGAAAGTTATGATCGAATGAATTAAGGCTGGTAAAGCTGTTTTTGCAATTTTCCCAGAAATTTCTGATGCGAGGAGCCTACTTTGGAAGCTTATATATCGAAAGATATAAGGAATATGAATGTTTGCAAAATATAAAAGTTGTAACCCTTTGATTGTAGTTTTCATAAAGTTAAACCATTTATCATTTAGACATTTTTACAGAAAATTATGATCGATTGAATAGGGGCTGGTAAAGCTGTTTCTAGTGGACTTTTGCTGATACCTTTTAGCGACGAAAATGGACTTTTAGTGACGGATGGAAGAAACTTAAGGATCTAAAATGCTCATTTCCTTCATTTTCGTTTTGGATTTTTGGAGCACGGTTCTTGGGCGATTTTTGGGCGATTTTCACGGGAAAATATTGGGGTAACTGTTCCTTATCCTATATTGATTATATTTCATGATTCCATACTCATTTACATCATGAATCCATGAATTTATTGAAGAAAAATCTGATTTTTAGAAAATCTTCCAAAAACAAAAATTTAAGATTTGAAATCCAATCCGATGTCGAAATTCGATAATTTTTGCATGGTTGAACTCGTATCAGAATGGGTTGTCGGATTTTGTGAGTTTCGTCAGATTCTGAGACGCGGTCCCCACGGGCAATTTTTGAGTTACATTTCGGATTTTAATCCGGAAAATTAGTAAATTCATATGAATTAATTCCTACGATTTGTATTGAGTATTTCGAATTGTTTATGACTAGAATAGAGTCTTTCGGACACGAATTCGTGAAGCAAAGGTTTATTGGGATCTTGAATTTGGTTGTGGGGCGAGGTAAGTCTCCTTTCTAACCTTGTAAGAGGGAATTGTCATCATAGGTGAAATAATTAAATACGTGTAGCTATTTGTGGGGGATATGTATGCACGAGATGATGGGAGTCCGTGCGTAGCTGCTATTATGCTTATTACCTGGTAGTCTAGGACCCAAAAGCATGTTTTATTTGCCATACTTGTAATTTTATTGATGAATTTGGAAACGATTAAACCTTATCGAACATGGTAAATGAATTTCTGGAAAAGATTTAAATACTATCTTCGCGTCCATTAAAAGAGAATTTTATCACCTCCTTGGGTGATTGTTTTGTTGATAAAATGTGAATTTATTGTGTGAATGTATGTACCAATGAGTACCTGAGTCGCATGTATGATTCGCGAGAAAGGTAACTCTATTATTTATATATGACCGCGTCGCATGATTGATTCGCGAGCGGGGTAATAGATGCATCTATGGTTCGAGCCGTTCGACCCTCGGCATTTCTTGGGCATGATATTTGCTGAGTACCTTCTGAGATTTTTTTTCTTAACTCTTTACTGCTTTGAATTATAAGTTGTCAGCTGAAATGATGAAGATTTAAAGTTTGTAAATGTGGAAGAAGTTGTTATTTCCTATCACTATTTGTTAATTATCTATGATAACCATGCTTAGTGTCACCCTTGATTTTATTAATATTGACCTCTAACAAGTGTCAAATTCGACCTCTCGTCACTACCTCTTCAAGGTTAGGTGGGATACTTACTGGGTACACATTGTTTTGTACTCATACTACACTTGCTGTGCATTTTGTTGCACAGGCACATGTATATTTAGTGGCCCCCCTTGACACAATGGCATGACTAATATGGGGACTTAGGTGAGTTTCTCCTCTCGAGACGACCTGCAGCCAACAGAGTCTCCTTCAAAGTATTGTGTTGTACTTTCTTTACTGTCCCATTTGTATTCCGGATGGTTGTTGTATCTTATTTTATTTCTTAGTAAATGCTCATGCACTTGTGACACCGGGTTCTGGGATGACTTTGGGATTTAATTATTATTTGAATTTAGTAAGACACTGTTATTTGCTCAGTAAAGTTCATTAATTATTATTTAATATAGTGAAAATAAATGGTTTCAAAATATTAAAACTAGAGATTCAATCAACTTTTAGTGATGGCTTGCCTGACAGAGGTGTCCGGCACCGTCACGACCTTTCCTAGAATTTTGGGTCGTGACACCGGGAGATCCCACGTACTGCATATTTATTTTGGGACTACGAACGTATTTTGGGAGATCCCCCGTACTGCATACTTTGGAACTACGGACGTATCCCAGGAGATCCCCCAGCACTGCATATTTATTTTGGGACTACGGACGTATTCCGGGAGATCCCCCAGCACTGCATATTTATTTTGGGACTACGGACTTATTCCGGGAGATCCCCATGTACTGTATAATAAATTCGGGACTACGGGACGGGATCCTGGTAGGTTCCCGTGTTGATATATCTGTATCCGGAGCTGCTAATCTTCTATGCTTAGGTGTCACAGGGTGACCTATACTCGAAGGATATTTACTTAAAAATTTGTATTTGAAAAGTATGTATCTTGAATAAACCATGTTTGAAGAGCATTATTCGAAAAGTATATTTGAAAAGGATTTATCTTGAGGAAACTATGTTTGAGAGACATTTATTGAAAAGTATATTTTAAAAGCATTTATCTTGAAGAACTATGGTGGAAGGACATTTATTTGGAAAGCTTATATTTGAAAAGTAACTATCTTGAAAGAACTATGTTTGAAGGATATTTATTTGAAAGGTTTATATTAGAAGAAAGTATATTTCAAAAGAATTTCTTATTGGAAAGGATTATATTCTAAAGATCCCAATATGAAAACTTACAGGTGGAAGTTTACACTTGAAGGATTTGACTAATTTATTGGGGTGGTTGGTTAAGGCCTGATGTGGAAATTATTGCAGTGTTGAGTTACTAATTGCCTTTACTGTATTTTGATTTTTGGAATTGGGTTGTGCCATATTCTATCCTTCTGTGTCTTATTATGGTGTCCCGCTATTTCCTACTATTTTTCCTTCCTTATTGTAGTTGCTATGTTGTTAGCCATATTGTGTAATCCTTAGATAGATGTCATATTCTGCCATTCCTATACTTATGTTTGTTCAGTTTATTAGACCAGTGAGCGTCTTGACTAGTCCTCGTCACTATTTCACCGAGGTTAGTCTTGATACTTACTGGGCACTGTTGTGGTGTGCTCATACTACACTCCTGCACACTTTGTGCAGATCCAGGTATTGATCGTTAGTAGTTGTGCGGATCCTTGCTGAGGAGACTCAAGGTAAACCTGTCTATGCGTTCGGAGGCTTCGTAGTTACCTTCTTACTTTATATTCAACTATTTTTACTCATTTCCAGTCAGTTGTAGTTAGAAGTGGTAGAAAACTCTGTAGAGCTTATGACTTGTACTACCGGTTTTGGGAAATTATAAATTCTATAAAGACTTCTATATCGAGACTGTTAGATTTTCCTCTTCTTAATTGTTGTTATTCAGTACATGTTAGGCTTACCTAGTCCTTAAGATTAGGAAGCATCACGATACCCAACGGTGGGGAAATTGGGTCGTGACAATTCTAAAAAATATTTATGTTTTACTTGAGTAAGTTAGACAGTTTGGAGTTTGGTTAGATTAATGTATTGGTAATTGAGTGTTTACACTAGTTACATGGCCTCATTATGTTTCCTGCCTTATTCTGTGTTTTTATAATGATTAATTTCTATCATTAGTATGCCCTAATCTGTATTGAAACCCTTATTCTAGCTGTAATTTGCTTCTGTGATCATTCTATCACTTAATATGTTCTTGCCTTGATCAATTTTGTACCCCTTGCAACTAGGTGGAACCTTTCAGACTAGTTTTCTTAAATTATGTACACTATAACGTTTGATTATGCTTGCCTAATTGGTATAAGTTGCGCTGTTAATCCCTGTGTTTAGCATAATTTGATCCTTTAGGCTCGAACTAGTTGATGATAATTGTTAATTGTCTTGCTGGCATGATGCTCCCTTACTTATCAATGTGTAAAAGATGTACCCCACCCAAATGTGCTAAGTGTGGACTTGCCACATTAACCTGCCTCTTGAGTTTGTGTACCCTTCTGTGTTGATATGTTCATTGCATGATCTCTTTGCAATGTCTGTTCCTGAAATGCAAATACACTTCTCTAATTCTGCTATTTGACTACTATTTTTCCATTGGTTGTTTACCCTATTATAAACCTATAATTCTTGGCCAGCTGAAAGCCAAGGCCACTAAAGCTTCTCTATTAACCTCCCTAGTGTGAGCACTGCTCGGTGTCCACTTTGAGACCCTTGTGAACTCTAACACACTAGGGCCTGAGGTTCTTAGCCATTTTTTTCTTGACTGCTCAGTTCTGCCTACTGAATAGGCCAATTGACTTGTGTAAATGACTGTTTTTCTGGATCCTATGATCAAACTATGGTTGTTGGGTTCTCTTATAGTTTCTGGGCTATGTTGAGATCCGTGTGGAGACAAAGTTGAAAGCCTGGCAGGGCTGGGTACCTTTTGGGCCTGTCTTGGGCCTACTATATTTATTTGTACCACTTTGTAATTTTATTCACTATTGGGCCTGTAATAATTTTGTAATAACAATTGGGGTATTAGTGAAATTGGGGAAAATAGGTCTATTCGAATGTTTGCATGAAAGGGTAGAAATCCTGCCTATAGGATCTGAGTGTTTCGTTTTGCTCAAACATGCTCTATTTCTATATGTTTGTTAGATAACATGCCTATTGTCACACCTCTTTTTTCCACACAACCCTATTTCGAGGTTGAGTTAGAAGAGTTTTTCGAATTAAAGTGAGGTTTTGAAAAGGGATTATTTATTATTGGGAGTCGCTACTTGAAATTGAGTTTTGGTGTTCCAAGTCACCTTTTTATTTGAATCCCTCATCAAATGGAAGATTTGACTCCTTATTTATGGTCTACGAAAACAGAAGACTGAGTAAGGAATTCTGTTGACCGAGGAGAAGGTGTGAGGCACCCCTCGAGTCCCGTGGTTCTAGCACGGTTGCTTTTATTGACTAATGTAAGGCTTAAATTAAATTTTTGGCTATTCTTATATTTTATTAGTTATGATTTGCCTATTGCCGCTTAATTTATTATCGTATTTTATTAATTGTGTTCACCAGGATGCGGTACGCACACAAGGTATTCTTCTTTGAAGTTGGATGCTTAACCAAAGTACATGAATGTACACATGGTTAAAACATAATAATTTTAAATTTAAAGGTATCAAGACGAGAGAATTCGCACATGATCCTTTTATTATTTAAGTATATCAATTCAAGATTGGGGTATGAACACATGGGTTGATATTTAAAGTACATCTAAAGCTTTTCTAGCATTTTTAGAGTACTCCATTTATTTATTCTTTTAGATCCGATATATTTATTTGTATATTTTTATTATTTTGGCTTAAGCTAATTTTAAACAACGTTATATTTATTAACTTCGCCTTTTACCTATAATCCATTTTTTATTGTTGAGGTGTTAGTAGCGTTGACTAAGACGCATATCCGCGACCTTAGCCTAAACTTAGACACATATTTGTGACATCAACTTGTACACCGTGTCTAAAAGATCGGAGCCTACTCGTACTAATTCGAAGAAAAATTTATTTCTATTAAAAAAATTGTGTAAAGACGTGTAGTCTCGATCTTGTAATTTTTTTTTCCCGAGACGTATAATTGCGGCCTTATTTAGGATGATATATTATTCACGTGTTTATGATTGAACAATCTAAAATTATATTTAAGCTGATATTTTTTGTTGTGAAAGAAAATCAACTCACACTCCATTCGAAAATAATCTAATTTGCCAAAGGTATACTATATAATTCTAAGTGAATTTAAACTCCAAAAGAAAACAATTACATAGCTATATTCACATCAGACAAAGTATAGAAAGATAATATCTATTGCTTTAAACAAACATAAAAGTAGTAACAATGTAAACGTTTAAATGCTTAGACAAATGGGATAACAACTCAAAATCTTAAAATTCAAACAAGCATTGTTTCATTCACTAACTGTACTACAAATTAAAGTTAGAATAATGAAACTTATCTCATTTGATTTATTAGCACAAAATAAATTCAAAGTAACTTAAGCAGATAACATCAAACCTGGATTACCTAGTAAAGATAATGACTACAAAAAAATGCTAACACAAAGATTCATCGGATTGAAATGGAGATGACATGATAACATACT
This sequence comes from Nicotiana rustica, assembly GCA_005239535.1. Taxonomy (NCBI): domain Eukaryota; kingdom Viridiplantae; phylum Streptophyta; class Magnoliopsida; order Solanales; family Solanaceae; genus Nicotiana; species Nicotiana rustica. The sequence goes on along the minus strand of ML441133.1, from coordinate 102,831 downwards.
AAAAATTAATATCCTCACCAAACTGAAATTAAATATTGAGAAGCTTAAAAGTTACATTTACTCATGACATACTTTAAAATACTAGAAAAATGAAAACCTGACCTTTTGTAGAAACTAAAACAGAGAAATCCAACGCTTCATCGGAATATCGAACCAAGACCGGAGATCGTGAATGGAATCACTAACCGGAAACCTCAAACCTGGTTTCAAACATCCTCTATTTCAAAACCAAGTTTACTAAGAGAGATAGTGAAGAAACCTTTTGTGAGCAAAGCAATGTGTGTCTGTGTATAAAAATCTCAGTGCTCTTAGTTAGACTAAAATCAATGCTTAATCTCTTCTTTTCTCAAAATAAATGGAAACCCCCCAAAATAACGTAAAGAAGAATTACTTTATAAAGTGAGTTTGTGTGTGATCATGTGATTGAGGGGATACGGGGGTTAGGACGTGTGGAGTGGGATGTGGGGAGTCGGGAAAAGATGGGAATCAGACTTGTTTACCTCGAAAAATGCAGGTAACAATTAAATTTGATTTGTGATTTTAAAAATATGAGATTTATTCCAATAGTAGTGAATAAACAAGTATATTAAGTATAAGAGAGAAGAATTGGGGAACCAAACGAGTGTTGCTAGTACAATGGGGACCTCGAGCTTGATATCCTCGAAGACCTCGAGGTGGATTAAGAATAATAATAAAAGTAAGGATAACAAAGTAAGATAGAATATTCTTTTGCCAGTCATGAGATGATGTTTACAAATGATTGGGGTTTCCTTTATATAGGAGGGTATGGTACATTTCTACTTAGGGTAAATGATTCTATTGGTACAGCTGTATAGCAACCTAGTACGGATTTGTACTAATTCGTACAAATCTTATCCAAAATTTACGCCTTGATCCTTGTGCTTTTGAGAGATTCCCACTTTTTCTTGAGTATCATCGAAATGGAACTATCTCGAGGTAGACCATGTCAGGCCTCCGATTCGATCCCCCGAGGCGTGCATGTTTCAGCTAGACCCTATCCCTACTTTGAGTTGACTGAACTCGATCTTGGTGTTCGATTAAGACCTCGAAATTGGGTTCTCCGATATCGACCGTATACAGATATTCCCCGCGTTTCTTTGAATGAAAAGATAATAAATGATTCGATTCTTGACTCTTCGATGCCCCAAACATGACATCAGACTCGTGAGGTCAGCGGTTGGCATGGTTGAAAGATCATGCAAAGGTCACGTCTGCACAATTTTCGAAAATCCATCAATTAATAGCGGCTTTTGGCCAACCGTTTAGCTTCCCCAATACGCACAAGTGGCCTCTATAAATACTTCAACTTATTTCTTTGCAAACTTTACTCTCTTCAACATATTCAAACTTGTTGTTTCCTCATTCTCTCTGTGTTCATACCTTTCTTGTGCCCATTTTACCATCAACTTTCTCTTTTTTCTTCAAAATTCACAGTAGTCATGACAAAAACTTCCAAATAGTTCCATAGAAGGGGAATGCTTCTTCGTTTTCTCGCACATCTAAGAGTAAAATGGTGGTACCCCCTCGTATTGAAGAGTGTACGCTCAAACCTTTTGATACGTCCTCTGATTTTAAAATTGACAGACCTGCTTCGATCCCAGGTCGATGCGAGCCTATGTCTCGGTATATCAGCTTGATAACCAAACTCGAACAGGTGAAGGCGGATTGCCGTTGGGCGGATACGGTGGTCGTGGATATTCCTTCACCCGAAGAGGATATCATTACTTACAAAGCAGGGTACCTAAGTGCGTATACCTACCCATTCACCTTAGGCCCCATAGATCCTTCCCTACCTCTCTTAGATCCAGTGATTCTCGACTTCTGTCGACACTACCAAGTGATGCTAGGCCAAATTTACCCTTCCTTTTGGCAAATTGTTCACTTGATCAGGTACTTCTCGAACAAGGTCGAGGGAATGTCCTTTACCCTCGACCATCTGATCAGGATATACAGCCCTCGTCTCTATCAAGGTGGCATGATAAAGTTGCAACGTCGATCCTCGAAGTCTTTCTTCTCCAGTATCGACGAAGATAAAGACTGAGGGTGGATGAGCTGCTTCATTCGAGTCAGGACCTCCGACCTGATTCCTGCTGAAAAGATGTCATTCCCAGAGGAGTGGAATATGAATCGTAAGTACAAACTTATCGAGTGTGTTACATTATTTTGATATTCCCGTCTTCTTTTGAACTAACCCCATTTTAATGATGGAAACACCATTTGGTATCCAGGTGCAGTTGCGGACCTCCCAGGCTGGTTTGGCAACTGGCTTCCACTTCCTCATACGCCGAACGCGTCTGGCGCGAATTGGCCAAAGGCCGATGGGAGGCCAAAAACCACGGTGAGCTTTCATTGTTTACATATCTAAATCTCTTAGTGAAATACTGTTGCGCAAAATACTTAATTTTGCATTTGTGCAGGCCTCGGAGACGCTATTTCGATAAGGCCGCCCCCAGCCGGTGAGGAAGAAACCGCAAACCCGCCAAAGACAAGAAAAGGAATAGGGGGTTGCCGGCGAACTCTCCGAAGCCAAAGAAAACCAAGGCCCGAAAGTCTAAGGTCGATACGGTGGCCTTAACTTTGAAAATTTCCGAACAACTTCGTGCTGAGGACGAAGAGGGAGACGTGGCCGAGAGCGAAGATGATGACCGCCCATTAGTGATTCGGAGAAGAGGAAGCACCGATGCTTCGAAGGCTGCTGAACCGAGGGCTGCCAATATGATTTAGTCTCACGTTGAGGAGGTCTCTGAGGGGAGCTCGAGTAGAGTCCTAGAGCTGACCAGTGACACGAAAGCGCCTTATACCATAGGGCACTTGATCGATGAACTTGGAGATCCCGACCCTAAGGTGCCTCGAAGGCGGGAGGACGCCCCGATTGAACCATTCGGGGTGATTGATATGGAAGACTCTCCGCCAGGCCCGTTGTTCTTTGTGGGGAAAATACGGGATGCCCAAGATATGAAGACTCCCAATGTGGGAACATCCCACGGGGTGAATGACATCTTTGGAGAATGCCTTGCCGGGATCGAAGAGGGCCCCGACCTTGACGCCTCATTCATCTTCGAAGAGGCTGAGAAGCTTCCGAAGAAGGTAAAATTTTCCTTAACAATTATATTTAGAGTTTGATTTTTGCCTTTCTGACTCCCTTTCTTCGTGATAAAGCCATGATGCTCTATGAACGAGCTTTTTCCAAGCCTCTGTCATGACCTGAATTCCCAACCCACGGAATCGTGATGGCGCCTAATACAATACTTGCTAGGCAAGACGATGTTAGAAATTTTTTAACCATTTCCGTTTTAAAGTTACTTACACATAATAGAACAATTAAAAATAAATACAAATCTAATATTTTCCACTGAATAACTTCATGAAATACTAATAACGATCAATAATAAAATCGAACCACGAACTAAATATATAACTATAAAACTACCCCAGGGTCTGGTGTCACAATTCACGAACTACTAAGAATACTACAAATAATAGGCTGAAAGAAATAATATAACTCTTCCGAATATAATAAAAACAATATCTAAAGAACTAAGATAAGACTCTAGGAATCTGTGGATGCCTGCAGATCTACCTCATGTCTCTGAACGAAGAATGCGGGCTACTAAAATCTCCTAACGCTGGCTGGTAGAATGCGGGCTACTAAATAGTGCAGAATGTAGTATCAGTACAACCGACGCCATGTACTGAGTAAGTGCCGAGCCTAGCCTCGACGAAGTAGTGACGAAGCTACGGCAGGGCATTAACTACATAACCTGTAAACAACATATATAATGAAGCAAGAAAGAAATAATAACAATAATAAACTCGATAACCAGAAACTTGCAACAATAAACAAAGCAACTCGGATAACTCTTTTCAAATATCAACTATAATCAACTCTTCAAATTTTTCCAATTTTCAATTTAAATCACAATAAAAATCAGAGTATGAAAACCTTTTAAATAAAACTGGAACTTTTCCAAATCCTTATTTTCGAAAATCAGTAAAACATAAATATCCACCCTTACCGCTCCTTGTTGCAGCGCGCAACCCGCTCCCACCTGTCTACCCTTATTTCTCCTCCCTATATATATATATATAACCCTTATTTCTCATGTTGCAGCGTGCAAACCGATCCCACCTGTCCACCCTTATTACTCCTTGTTGCAGCGTGCAACCCGCTCCCACCAGACATATCATATCAGTTTATTTATAAAAAATTCCACAATTCAGGCCAAGCCTTTCATAATATTTTTGTATCAAGAATTATAGCAGAAGTTGTAAAACTCATAAACTTCATCAATTATCATTTCATACGAAGTCAACCGGAATGTATATACATATCTTAACACTGACAACCAGTTCAATCCTTATGTAACACAACAAAACCAAGAGAACAGCCACCACTTCCAAATTACTTGAAGCAATGCTTAACAATGAATCAGCGAATCAAATAGACATATAAACCTCAATCATCATGAAACAATTAAGTCCGGAAGCAAATAATTGGAAACGGGGAAGGGATCATGTTTAACAGACAATTTGGTGGTGCATAGATACTCGTCACCTTACCTATACACCACACACATGCAAATTCACATAGCATTTAAGTTGGGGATTCCTATTCCCTCAAGTCAAGGTTAAACCAAACACTTACCTCAAATTCGCAGGCCACTCACTGCTCAATTATCGCTTTTCCTTTCGAATTTGCCTCTAAACCACTCGAATCTAATCATAATCAGTTTAACATCATTAATTTATGCTAAAGGAACTAACTTTACTGAAAAATCATTATTTTCCTTAGTTTTCTCAAAATAGTAAAACCCAACGCCGGGCCCACTTGGTCCAAATCCGGGATTCGGACCAAATTACGTTTACCCATTCACCCCCGAACCCGAATATGCAATTAGTTTCGAAATCTGACCTCAATTCGAGGTGAAGATCGCTTTTTACAAAATTTCCTACTTCTACTCAAACCCTCAGTTTTTACCATGAAAACTCTTGATTTTTTATTTAAAAGTGATGAAAAATATTGGGTAATTGAAAGATTAGAGTTTAGAATTGATTACCAACACTTTGGGGATGAACTTTGGTGAAGAAAATTGTCTCTAGGGCTTGGTAGTTCGAAAATAGGTGAAAAATAGGTTCTGCCCGATTTTTAAAAGCTAATTTATATAGCTGGGTCGGCCTCCTACGCGATCGCGTGAGCCTACCCGCGTTCGCATAGCTTTAGGAACTGGGCTATCGCGATCGCGGCCCAGTGTTGGCGTTCGCATTGCGTTAACAGACTTCCTCCCCCAGACCCAGTTGATTCATCGCGTTCGCGTGGCCCAAGACGCGTTCTCATAACACAAAAAGGTGACCCCCAGCAATTTACTTTATGCGATCGCGGATGTAGTTATGCGATCGCACTGAGTAAGTCGCATGTGCACCAGTAGCAGAAAAACCAACAAACATTCTAAGTGTAAAACACCCCGTGGCCTATCCGAAACTCACCCGAGCCCTCGAGGCTCTAAACCAAACATGCACGCAAGTCTAAAAACATCATACAGACTTGCTCGTGCAATCAAATCATAAAAATAACATGTAAAACTATGAATTAAACCTCAAAACTCATCATTTTTCTCAAGAACACTTAAAGTTCACTATTTCTGAACCGGACGTCCGAATCACGTCAAATAAACTTTATGTCTCACCAAATTTCACAGATAGCATTTAAATACTATAACGAAACTGTACCGGGCTCCGGAACCAAAATATGGGCCCGATATCCATGGTTTCAAACATTAATTCTTTTCTTATTCCATTAAAAACTCAGCAAAACAATTACTTTCGAATATTGATTTCTAAGGCTTGGGACATCGGAATTCAATTTCGTCATACGCCCAAGTCCCATATTTTACTGCGGACCTCCCGAGATCGTCGAAACACATATTCGGGTCCGTTTACTCAAAATGTTGACTCAAGTCAACTAAAACCAACTTAAATTCTAAAAATTATTATTTCTTATATTGTTTTCACATAAAAGCTTTCCGGCTTCATGCTCGAACTGTGCACGCAAATTGAGGTAGTTAAATTTAATCTTTTTATGTCTAATAAGCCTAGAACAGAGTCCTAATTCATAAAATGACCCCTTGGGTCATCACAATCTCCACCTCTAAAAAAACGTTCGTCCTTGAACGGACATAGAAAATTACCTGAACTGGCAAACAAGTGGGGATATCTACTCTGCATGTCCGACTCGGACTCCCAAGTAGCTGCCTCAACAAGCTGACCCCTCCACTGAAGGGTAACTCTTTGATCTCAACTGATGAACCTCTCATTCTAAAATGTCTACCGACTCCTCCTCATAAGTCAAATCTTTGTCCAATTGAACAGATCTGAAATCTAACACGTGGGACGGGTCACCATGATATTTCAGGAGCATAGATACGTGAAATACCGGATGAACTGAGGATAAGCCTGGAGGCAACGCAAGTCTATAAGCTACCTCCCCCACTCTATCTCATGACACCCTTCATGGGCGATACCCGAAGTAATACTCTCTCTCCAACCATGAATGCCACATCCCGAACCTTACAATCGGCGTAACTCTTTTGCCTAGACTGAGCTGCACGAAGTCGATCCTGTATAACCTTGACCTTATCTAAGGCCTCTTGAACTAAGTCTGTACCCAATAACCGAGCCTCTCCCGGCTCAAACCACCCAACTGGTGATCTACACCGTCTACCATATAATGCCTCATAGGGAGCCATCTGAATGCTCGACTGATAACTATTATTGCAGAAGAACTCCGCTAACGGCAAAAATTGATCCCAAGAACCTCCAAAGTCAATAACACAAGCGCGGAGCATATCCTCTAGAATCTGAATAGTACGCTCAGATTGACCCTCTTTCCGAGGATGAAATGTTGTGCTCAACTCAACTCGTGTACCCAACTATCGCTGAACTGTCCTCCAAAAGTGTGAGGTAAACTGCGTACCTCGATCAGAATGATAGATACGGGCACACCGTAAAGGCGAACAATCTCTCGAACATATATTTCTGCCAACCGCTCTGAAGTGTAAGTACTTGCCACTGGAATGAAATGTGCTGATTTAGTCAGCCTATCCACAATAACCCAAACGGCGTCGAACTTTCTCAGAGTCTGTGGGAGTCCAACAACAAATTCCATAGTGATATGCTCCCACTTCCACTCAGGAATCTCTATCTGCTGAAATAAACCATTGGGTCTTTGATGCTCATATTTCACCTGTTGGCAATTCAAATAATGAGCCACATAAGCAACAATATCCTTTTTCATCCTTCTCCACAAATAGTGTTGTCGCAGGTCCTGGAACATCTTGGCAGCACCCGGGTGAATAGAATACTTAGAACTGTGAGCTTCTTCAAGATCAACTCACGAAGGCCATCAACATTAGGCACACATATAGCACCCTGTATCCTCAAAACACCATCATCTCCAACTGTAAACTTCTTGGCACCAACGTGCCAATTTGTGTCCCTAAGGACCATCAAATGCAGGCCATCATCTTGCCGATCTTTGATACGCTCGAATAAGGAAGATCGAGCAACTGCATAAGCTAGAACATGGCTGGGCGAAATATCCAACCTCACGAACTGATTAGCCAACATCTGAATATCTGAAGCAATGGTCTCTCACCAACTGGAATACATGCAAGGCTGCCCATACTTACTGCTTTCCTACTCAATGCATCGGCCACCACATTGGCCTTCCCCAGATGATACAATATAGTGATGTCATAATCCTTCAATAACTCTAACCATCTCTTATGTCTCAAATTAAGATCCTTTTTCTTGAACAAGTACTTGAGGCTACGATAATCCATATAAACCTCACATGGCACGCCATAAAGATAGTGCCTCCAAATCCTCAACGCGTGAACAATGGCTGCCAACTCTAAGTCATGGACAGGATAGTTCTTCTCATGAATCTTTAACTGACGAGACGCATATACTATCACCCTACCCTCTCGCATCAATACCGCTCCCAACCCAACACGGGAAGCATCACAATATACCGTGAAGCATCCTAAACCTGATGGTAACACCAATACCGGTGCTGAAGTTAAGGTTGTCTTGAGCTTATGGAAGCTCGCCTCAAACTCATCCAACCATTTAAATAGGGCACCCTTCTGAGTCAATCTCGTCATCGAGGATGCCATAGACGAGAACCCCTCCACGAAACGACGGTAGTATCCCGCCAAACCCAAGAAGCTCCTGATTTTCGTGGCTGAAGTGGGTCTAGGCCAATTCTTGACTGCCTCTATCTTTTTAGAATCTACCTGAATACCCTCTGTCGATACGACGTGACCCAAGAAAGCTATTGAATATAACCAGAATTCACACTTTGAAAATTTTGCATACAACTGATTATCCCTCAAAGTCTAAAGTGTTATACGGAGGTGTTGTTCATGCTCCTCCTGACGGCGGGAGTATATAAGACTATCATCAATGAGCACAATTACGAAGGAATACAGGTAAGCCTTAAAAACTCGATTTTTCATCAAATCCATAAAGGCTGCTGGAGAATTAGTCAAGCCAAAAGACATCAGCAAAATTCGTAGTGCCCATACCTTGTCTGAAAGGCTGTTTTAGGAACATCGGACGCCCTAATCTTCAACTGATGGTAGTCCGATCTCAGATCAATTAAAACACACTGGCACCCTGAAGTTGATCAAATAAATTATCAATTCTCGACAATGGATACTTATTTTTTGTAGTAACTTTATTCAATTGCCGGTAATCTATACACATCCTTATCCATCCATCCTTCTTCTTTACAAACAAAACTGGTGCACCCCAGGGCGAGACACTAGGCCCGGTGAAACCCTTATCAAGCAGGTCTTACAACTGTTCTTTTAATTCTTTCAGTTCTGTTGGGGCCATCCGGTATGGAGGAATAGAAATGGGCTGAGTGCCCGGAGCAACATCAATACAAAAATCGATATCCCTGTCGGGTGGAATCCTGGCAGGTCTACAGGAAACACTTCGAGAAACTCCCGAACAATAGGCACTGAATATATTGAAAAAATCTCAGCATCAGAATCACGGATATGAGCCAAATAAGCCAAAGATCCTTTCTCAACCATGCGACGAGCCTTGGCGTAAGAAATCACTCTGCTAGGAGAATGACCAGGAGTCCCTTTCCATTCTAACCAAGGCAATCCCGGCAAAGCTAAAGTAACTGTTTTGGCGTGACAGTCCAAAATGGCATAATAAGGTGACAGCCAATCCATGCCCAATATGACATCAAAATCGACCATGTCAAGAAGCAAAAGGTCTACACTAGTTTCAAGACCCTCAATAATGACTACGCATGAACAATATACACAATCTACAAAAATCGCATCCCCCACCGGCGTAGACATATAAACAGGGTCACTCAAATAATCGCGGGGCACAACCAAATACGAGGAAAAATAGGATGACACATAGGAATAAGTAAACCCCGGATCAAACAAAACTGAAGCATCTTTATTACAAACTGAAATGGTACCTGTGATTACTACATCGAAGGACTCCACCTCGGGTCTGGCTGGAAATGCATATAATCGGGGCTGGGCCCCACCACCCTGAACTGCGTCACCGGGAGGACCTCTAACAGGTGGTCCTCCACCTCTAATGGGCTGGCCACCACCTCTAGCAGGCTGACCTCCACTTCTAACATTCTGACCTCTACCTGTGACTACCTGACCCCTACCCCTGGCTGGCTGGGAAGGTGGTGCTGCAGTTGGTGCCGAAACTATAGCACGAGAATTCTAGTACTGAGACTGATTACCCAAAAATTTCAGACAACATCTCTGAATGTGCCCATATTCACCACACTTATAACAACCATCCTGATACTGAGGCTGACCCTGACGAACTGGCTGACCACGATAACAACTCTAAAGAGGAGGTGCTCTGATCGGGGCTGACTGGTCAGAATAAGGCAAGTAAGAGCCACGACCACCTGAAGCACCATGAGACGTTTGAAGTGCTGAATTAAATGGCCTAGAATAATGGCCTCTACCTTGAGTATCTCCGCCTCCAGACGAGACACCATTGAATCTACCGGAATAGCGAGGTCTCTTGTATAACCCCTGACCTCCCATCCCGAGAACCGTCTCAACTCTCCTGGCCACATTAGCCACATCCTGAAATGAAATCTCAGTCCCTGTCTCCTTAGCCATCTGCAACCTGATCGGCTGGGCAATGCCCTCAATAAATCTCCTAACACTCTCTCTCTCAGTAAGCAACAAAAGAATAGCATGCCGAGCCAAATCCACAAAATGATTCTCATACTGGGTAACTGTCATGCCGCCTTGCTGAAGGCGCTCAAACTGACGACGTTTCTCTTCTCTGGTAGTGGTAGGCAAAAATTTCTCCAAAAAGAGGTGAGAAAACTGATCCCAAGTCAGAGCAGGCGACCCAACTGGTCTAGTCAACAAATAATCCCTCCACCATTTCTTGGCGGAACCAGTCATCTGAAACGCAGCGAAGTCGACCCCATTAGTCTCCAAAATACCCATATTATAAAGAAGCTTATGACAGTTGTCCAGATATTCCTGAGGATCCTCTGAAATAGCACCACTAAAGTGAACAGGGAAAAGCTTGATGAACCTGTCCAATCTCCACAAAGTATCGGTGGACATAGCTGCCCCATCAACGGGCGGCGTTGGAGCAACTGGATGAATTATCCCAACTGGATTGGCTGCTGGGGTCTAAACCTGAGGAGTAGTTCGATTAGGAGTGTGGGTAATAGGAGTCTGGACCCCTCCTCCATCCTGAGATGCGGCTGCTGCAACAGTGAGTGCGCCAGTCTGGGCTACACTCTCCATAATACCCACTAAATGGACCAAAGTGTCCTGAAGTTCCGGGGTAGCAATAAACCTCTCTGGAACCTGA
>ML441133.1:67732-91798 GCA_005239535.1 Nicotiana rustica | reverse complement strand
ATCAATCTCAATCTGGTGCTCCGCAACTGGGGCTGCAGTATGAGCAAGGTGTTGAGTCCTGCCCCTGCCTCGGCTTCTGACGTGGCCTCAGCCTCTGCCCCTAATAGGAGTTGTTGTTGCTGAAAGACCGGATTGTTGGTTAGCGGAAGAAGAAGCATGTGTTCGATCTGCGAGAGAGTAGAAAAGTTCAATCAGTATTTGAGATACCGAGAATCGCACCACAAAATAAAAATAACAAATGAGTTTGTTCCTAACTTCATATCCTCTGTGAGATAAGTGTAGACGTCTCCGTACCAATCCCTCAGACTCTATCAAGCTTGTTCGTGAATTGTCAGACCTATGCAACCTAGTTCTCTGATACCAACTTGTCACGACCCAAATTCCCAACCCACGGGATCGTGATGGAGCCTAACACAATACTTGATAGGCAAGTCGATGTTAGAAATTTATTAACCATTTCAGTTATAAAGTTACTTACACATAATAGAACAATTCAAAATAAATATGAATCTAATACTTTCCACTGAATAACTTCATGAAATACTAATAATGATCAATAATAAAATCGAACCACGAACTAAATATATAACTATAAAACTACCACATGGTATGGTATCATAATTCACAAACTACTAAGAATACAACAAATAATAGGCTAAAAGAAATAATATAACTATTCCGGATATAATAAAAACAGTATCTAAAGAACTAAGAGAAGAATCCAGGAATCTGCGGACGTCGGCAGATCCACCTCGTGTCTCTGAACGATGAATGTGGGCTACTAAATCTCCTAATGTTGGTTGGTACCTGGATCTGCACAAAATAGTGCAGAATGTAGTATCAGTACAACCGACCCCATGTACTGAGTAAGTGTCGAGCCTAACCTCGACGAAGTAGTGACGAAGCTAGGTGGGGCATTAACTACATAATCTGTAAACAACATATATAATAAAGCAAGAAAGAAATAATAACAATAATAAACTCGATAACCAGTAACTTGAAACAATAAACAAAAATCGGATAACTCTTTTCAAATATCAACTATAATCAACTCTTCAAATTTTTCTTACTTTCAATTTAAATCACCACAAAAATCAGAGTATGAAAACCTTTTAAATAAAACCGAAATTTTTCCAAATCCTTATTTTCGAAAATCAGTAAAACATAAATATCCAACCTTATCGCTCCTTGTTTCAACGCGCAACCTGCTCCCACCTGTCCATCCTTATTGCTCCTCCCTATATATATATATGTGTGTATATATCACCCTTATTTCTCTTGTTGCAGCGTGTAACCCGATACCACCTGTCCACCCTTATTACTCCTTGTTGCAGCGTGCAACCCGCTACCACCAGACATATCATATCAGTTTATTTATAAAAACTTTCACAGTTCAGGCCAAGCCTTTCACAACATTTTTGTATCAATAATTATAAACAGAAGCTGTAAAACTCATAAACTTCATCAATTATCATTTATATGAAGTCAACCGGAATGTATATACATATCGTAACACTGACAACCAGCTCAATCCTTATGTAACACAACAAAACCAAGAGAATAACCAACACTTCCAAATTACTTGAAGTAATGCTTAACAATGAATCAACGAATCCAAATAGACATATAAACCTCAATGATCATGAAACAATTAAGTCTAGAAGCAAATAATTGGAAACGGGGAAGGGATCATGTTTAACAGACAATTTGGTGGTGCATAGATACTCGTCATCTCACCTATACACCACACACATGCAAATTCACATAGCATTTAAGTTGGGGATTCCTATTCCGTCAAGTGAAGGTTAAACCAAACACTTACCTCAAATTCGCAGGCCACTCACTGCTCAACTATCGCTTTTACTTTCAAATTTGCCTCTAAACCGCTCAAATCTAATCATAATAAGTTTAAAGAGGAGAGCCGTAAGTTTAAGGGCCTTCACACTGAGACGGCTGCTGAATTAGCTAAGGTCAAGTCCTAAGCTTATGCATTTGTGTCCTCATATCGAACTGATGATGTTGTTGCTGCTGCTAATGCTCGGGCTCCGGAGATCTTTGTTGCGGCCGAGCTCAAGTTAACATGTGCCATCAACCATGCTAAGTTGGAGTCTCGAAGGCATACTCTCGAGGAGGTGCATGCTAAAGGCTTCGACCTTTCTGCCGAATCAAGAAGGTAAAGGCCCTGGAAGAAGAGGAAGCTGCATTGCTCTCCACTGATGAGAATTCTGCCAGTGGCTCTGAGAGTGAGGGAGACGAAGCCGAAGTCCCCGAGGAGGAGGAGGAGAAAGCCCTCGAAGATGAGGCAACCGAAGATGTAGCTCCAGCGGATACTGCCTCCGAGCAAGTGACCCCGAAAGTAGATTAGGTTCTTTTGTTTTCTCTCTTTAGTGTAAGGGCCCTATGTGAGGGTTTTGTAAATTCACCTTTGAATCATCTTTTGAATATACAGACCTTTTTCTCTTCATCTTTGTTTCGTGTTAAATTCTGTTTTTGTCTTCATTTGTGAAACAAAATTTTGTGTTGTAGACAATCGGTCCGCCTATTGGGCCTAGGATATAATAACCTTAGGTTTTGTGTTTGATAAACAATCGATAATAGGTTACAATTTAAGGTTCAATCTTCGAGCTGAGCTTTTTCTTTGGTTTGACACTAGCTAGGGGTGAAGGCTAGGTAATGTCTCGAGCACAGTGTGCTTCGGTCTTTAAGCTCTCTAAATATTGTCCCTTAGGATTTTAAATACCGGCCCTTAGGCTATTTAGGTTGGCCCTTAGGCTTTTTTAGGCAGGGCCAATTCGGCCTCTGAGATGGCTATGATATTTCCCTCTTTCCGGCTAAAGACTTAGTGAAAATTTTGGTATGCCTTAGCATGTGTTCTTTGTACTTGTTGGAACCTCGTCTATAATTTGTTGTATATAGATAATCGAAGGTTGATACTATCGAAGCCTCTCATTATTTGCTTTTGCCGAGGGTAGACTGATTTAACCGATTTTTCGAAGTGTTTGAAGGCCTTTAGTTTTATAGCGGAAGTCGGATGTCTCCGAGCCGCATTATCTCGGACGTATCCTTTTATATGAACGTAGTCTTTAGTAATGGCCGTAGCCTTTTAGTATGGCTGTAGCCATTAGTCCCCGATTATGATGGCCTTGGCCTTTATATCGAGGGGATGCCTCTTTGAGGTCTTATGAGTTCGAGTGTTACCCTTTGAGGTCTTATGAATTCGAGTGTTTCCCCTTTGAGGTCTTATGAATTCTATTACTCGACGACTCGATGTATTGATTGTTCATGATAGTCCCCGAGTAATCGGGGTGCCTTCGAGTTCTGGCCCTCGGGCCATTTCTTGTAGAATTATAAGCATGAAGTACCGTATAATAGTAGACTTCTTTTGAGACACAAGGTGTTTTGATATAATAATAGTGCTTACTTGAATAATTGATACATGCGTACATGTTTTTCCATTAGGGGCTCGACTGCTCTACATGGACACGGTTCATTTGACCGTTTGGCCCATTACATCATTTTCCTATCGAGGCCTTCTCGACATGAATTGTTTTCTCCGAAAAATGCAACATCTGAGGGTGCTGCCCCCTAATATTTGAGGTAAATTGAAAAGAAGCCTTGAATACTTGTTGAATTTCCTTTAGGTAGCGTATAAGTGTTGCCTCGTTAAAAACCTTGCCTGTAAAACCTATTTGGTATAAAACCTGATCTAAGGGAAAAAGAGTGCAACGCATGCTTTAAAACCCAAGGTCTTCGAGTTGAGAGGTGCTCCGATGTCTTCAATCGGACATCTGCAAGGGGTTAATCTTAAATATAAATGAAAAACCAAAAAGGGAGAAGTTCATACCTCAACAATAGTATCGTTTCAGTAGCGATATGTTCCAATTGTTTGGTAGTTGTTTGCCTTCCATTGTGCTAAGTTTATAGGATCCTTTTCCTATGATTCCGAGGACTCGGTACGGTCCTTCCCAATTGGGGCCTAATTTCCCTTCATTTGGTCTCGAGTAATGAGGGTGACTTTCCTCAAGACCAAGTCCCCGACTCTGAAATGGCAAAGGTTTTCCCTTCTGTTGTAATACCTCTCGATCCTTTGCTTTTGTGCGGCCATTCGAACTAGTACAGCTTCACGTTTTTCACCTAGTAATTCGAGGCTAGTGTTCATGGTCTCGTGGTTCGAAGTTTCAGTAGTATGCTGAAACCTGACGCTGGGTTCCCCGACCTCGACCGGAATCAATGCTTCGGACCCATACACCAAAGAAAATGGGGTTTCCCCTGTGCTCGACTTCGCGTTGTTCGATATGCCGATAGCACCTCGGGAAATGCTTCTCTCCATTTCCCTTTAGCATCATTCAATCACTTCTTCAGGTTTAGAAGGATAGTTCAGTTTGTGGACTCGGCTTGGCCATTTGCGCTCGGGTGATAAGGCGTTGATAATATCCTTTTGATTTTATGGTCTTCGAGGAATTTTGTCACTTTGCTGCCGATGAACTGCTTCCCATTATCACATACTATCTCGGCAGGTATCCCGATCGACATGCGATGTGGTCCCATATGAAGTCAATGACTTCTTTTTCTCTTATTTTCTCGAAGACCTGTACTTCTACCCATTTTGAAAAGTAGTCAGTCATAAACAAAATAAATTTAGCTTTACCTAGTGCCATTAGTAGGGGCCGACGATGTCCATCCCCCATTTCATGAATGGCCACGGGGATATGACCGAATGGAGTTGTTCACCGGGCTGACGGATCATTGATGCGAACCTTTGACATTTATCACACATTCGAACAAACTCCTTAATATATTTTTCCATGATATCCCAACAATACCCTGCTCTAATAACCTTACAAATCAAAGAGTCGGCACCAGAGTGATTCCCATAGGTGTCTTCGTGGATTTCTTGTAGTACATAATCGGTGTCCCCTGGTTCCAAACAAACTTCCAATGGTCCGTCGAAGGTTCTTCTATATAATGTTCCATTTTCATCAAGTGAGAACCGAGTTGCTTTGGCTCGTAAGGCTCTCGATTCTTTTGGGTCCGAGGGGAACTTCCCGTGCTCCAAGTATTCGACGTACTTATTCCTCCAATCCCACGTCAAACTTGTTTAATTAATTTCTGCATGGCCTTCTTCGATCATCGACCTCGACAATTGGACGACAATCGTCGGGACAATATCATCTTCTTCGATCGACGACCCCAAATTTGCAAGTGCATAGGCCTCGCTATTTTTTTCTCCAGGTACATGGTCTAGTGTCCATTATCTGAAGCGATGCAATGTCACTTGGAGTTTGTCTAAGTACCTCTGCATCCTATCATCTCGAACCTCAAAGCTTCTGTTTACTTGGTTTACTACCAAAAGGGAGTCACACTTGGCCTCAATGACCTCCGCTCCTAGGCCCTTGGCCAGTTCGAGACCTGCAATCATGACCTCATACTCGGCCTCATTTTTAGTCAATTTTGAAGTTTTGATAGATTTCCTAATGATGCTGCCCGTAGGCGGTTTTAAAACTATACTGAGCCCGGACCTTTTCACATTCTATGCACCATCTGTGAAGAGGGTCCATACCCCCCATGATATACCCGTTTTTAGCAAGAGTTCCCTTTCTGCTTCGGGTACGAGGGCAGGCATGAAATCGGTCACGAAGTCTGCCAAATTTGAGACTTGATAGTCGTTCGGGGTTGATATTCAATGTCATACCCTCCAAGATCGATGGCCCATTTTTCCAATCGGCCAGATAATTCGGGCTTATGCAAGACATTTCGAAGCGGGTACGTAGTCAATACACATATAGGATGGCATTGAAAGTATGGTTTTAATTTTCTAGGTGCACTTACTAATGCAAGAGCTAACTTTTCTAAATGTGGGTACCTGGTTTCGGCATTTCCTAAAGTCCGACTTACATAATGAATAGGAAATTGCGTACCTTGTTCTTCTCGAACCAACACGCCACTTACCTCTACCTCGGATACGCTAAATATAAGTAGAGCTTTTCATCCTTCTTCAGAGAATGAAGAAAGGGTGGGCTCGAGAGATATCATTTTAATTTTTCTAAGGCTTGTTGACACTCCGGAGTCCATGTGAATTCATTCTTCTTCGTGAGTAAGGAGAAGAAATGATGACTTCGATCCGATGATCTCGAGATAAATCAGCCTGGGGCAGCTATCCGTTCGGTTAATAGTTGTACAGCTTTTACATTGTTTATGATGGTGATTCCTCGTTGGCTTTGATTTTTTTTGGGTCGATTTCGATCCCCTTGTTCGACACCATGAATCCTAAGAACTTTCCCGAGACAACTCCAAAAGCGAATTTCTAGGGGTTGAGTTTCATGTTGTATTTTCTTAGGATATCGAATGTTGCCTGCAAATGAGTCAAATGGTCCTCTGCGCGTAGGGACTTAACTAGCATGTCATCAATATAAACTTCCATAGATTTACCTATTTGATGTTCGAACATTTTATTAACTAAGCGTTGGTATATAGCCCCTGCATTTTTTAGCCCGAAGGGCATTACGTTATAGCAATATGTACCAAAATTTGTGATAAATGAAGTCCTTTCTTGGTCCTCCGGGTTCATTCGAATTTTATTGTACCCGGAGTAGGCATCAAGAAAAGTAAGGATCTCGTGGCCGGCCGTGGAATCGATCAATCGATCGATGTTAGGCAATGGGAAAAAGTCTTTAGGGCATGCTTTGTTCAAATCTTTGTAGTCTATACACATTCTAAGTTTGTTTCCCTTTTTAGGGACTACTACTACATTAGCTAGCCACTCGGGATACTTAACTTTGGACCCTATCTTAAGGAGTTTGGTTACATCGTCTTTGATGAATACGTGCTTTACCTCGAACTGAGGTCTCCTTTTTTGTTTCACCGGTTTAAATCTGGGATTGACGCTTAGTCGATGAGTGCTTATCTCAGGTGGGATCCTTGTCATATCTAAGTGGGACCAAAAAATCAATCAATTTTACCAATAAGGAATTGAGTGATTTTTATCCTGATTTCGGGGGTTAACCCCGTCCCCAGGTATACCTTTTGTTATGGCAAATACTCGATCAATACCACCTGCTCGAGTTCCTCGACCGTGGACTTAGTTACATCTGACTCCTCGGGGGCGACGAAATCTCGAGGTGTGAGGAAATCTTCATCTTCGCCCTCGACCACCTGTTCCTCAGGCTCGACCGAGGAGATAGACTATAATTGCTATTTGGCTACCTGTTTGTTCCTGTCATTCGACTTTTCCGATGTGGATGGCGTCGATACTCGTGTCACGTCGTGGACTGCAAACATCTCCTTAGATGCATATTGTTCCACATATACTGTTTTCACACCATATTTTGTTGGGAACTTCATCATTTGATGGAAGGTTTACGGTACTGCCCTCATGTTGTGGATCCACGGCCTTCCAAGAAAAGCATTATACCTCATGCCACCTTCGATGACATGAAACTTTGTGTCTTGTATGGTTGGCTACGTTCACTGGGAGGATGATTTCCCCTTTTCTTGTTCTCTTGCCATGTTGAAACCATTCAAGACTCGAGGTGCTGGTATGATTTGGTCAAGCAGCCCGAGCTGCTCCACGAACCTTAACCTGATTATATTTGTCGAGCTACCTGAATCCACAAGAACACGTTTAACTTGAACTTTATTTAAGAGAATAGAAATTACCAGTGCATCATTGTGAGGATGAGATAAGGCTTCGGTGTCTTCCTCACTGAATGTGAGGGTGTCTTCGGGCATGTAGTCTTGAGTCTGCTTCTTCCTCATGATTGATACTCTAGTGCGTTTGAATATGGGTCCATGTGGGACGTCAACTCCTCCGATGATCATGTGAATAACATGTTGAGGTTCCTCCGGTTCATTCTTCTGTTGGAATCTCTTTCTCTGAAATGGTTTTTGGCCTTTTCGCTGACAAACTCTCGAAGATACCCCTCATTGAACAATCGGGCTACCTCCTCTCTTAGTTGCCTGCAATCCTCGGTCATGTGCCCATGTGTACCGTGATATTTTCACATTAGGTTGGGGTTCCTTTGAGAGGTATCAGTTTTAATAGGTTTTGGCCATTTGGAATCTCTGATTTTCCCAATGGACGAGACAATCCCCGAGGCATCGACGCTAAAGTTATATTGTGATAATCGGGGTGCCTCTGTCGGTTTCGAGTGCCGGTCGAACCCTTTCTTACTCATGAGGCCCCTACCATTCTGACCTCGATCTGCTCTTTGCTCATTCCAAGGTATGTTATGCCTCGAGATGTTCCTTCGATCTTCGATGTAAGGCTGATACCTCTCTTTATTCAGTCTCAATTCTGTGTCTACTCCTCTTGAATCATTCACTGCTAACCTTCTTAGATAGACCGAGCTTTAGCCCGAGGGGGCCCCCAGCTGATCATCTTTGACCCTAATCTTTGACTGGTATCTGTTGTGCACATCCGCCCAAGTCACGGCGAGATACTTGATCAAATTTTGTTTCAACTATCTCGGTGCTATCGAGATCCACTCATTCAAACCCTGAGTAAAGGCTTGAACAGCCCAGTCATCAGAGACTGGTGGCAACTCCATCCGTTCCAACTGGAATCGAGATACAAATTCTCTTAGAATCTCATTGTCCCTTTGTTTAATCTTGAATATATCTGACTTTGTTGTTGCAACCTTTATGGAACCAGCATGTGCCTTTACAAATAAATCCGCCAACATGGCAAACGAATCAATGGAGTTCGGGGGCAGGTTATGGTACCAAATCATGGCCCCTTTGGATAGTGTTTCCCCAAAAATTTTTAGCAAAACAAACTCGATATCGTCATCTTCCAAATCATTTCCCTTTATACCGCAAGTGTATGTGGTGATGTGCTCGTTGGGATCGGTTTTTCCGATGTATTTGGGATATCGGGCATGCGAAATTTCTTCAGAATATGTTGCGGAGCCGCACTCGAGGGGAAAGGCTTTTGTACAAACTTCTTTGAATCTAGTCCTTTCAAAACGGGAGGTGCTCCTGGTATTTGGTCGACCCTCGAGTTGTACGTCTCCACTTTTTTATCTTTTTCCTCGATCCTTTTTGTGAGTTCTTCAAACATTCTCATGATTGAGGGGGTCAGCTCCTGATCCATTGTTGCTCGACCTTTCCGGGACTGGTTCAACATGATGAGTAGTTTCTGTTCCCACCACACTCGGGGTCATTTGCTGGCTTTGCAACTGAGCAATGGCTATCTGTTATGCTTGTAACATCTTGAAAATCACTTGGAGACTAACTTCTTTGTCTCCTCGACCCTGTGTTCTTTGGCCATTGGTTTGAACTTCTCCATGCATGCTTCCTCCGACGTCCGTACCCAAATCGGTGTTTATAGCAATGTGTGAGCCAACATCGACTGGGTTGGGAACAGGTGCTACCCTGGGGTTGAGCGGTGGCACACCGGCTCCTGAAGTTGTTGCATTATTTTCTCCATGGAATCCAAGGCCGTCGTTACCACATACTGGTGCGTTTGTTGAGTTCGACATATTTTAGCCTGAAATCGAAGAAACTTTGACAAGAAAAAGTGTGAAGAATAATGTGTCTTATCAAAAAACTAGCATTGAAATAGTCACTATTATCCTTAGCCCCACGATGGGCGCCAAACTGTTTACCTCAAAAAATGCAAGTAACAATTAAGTTTGATTTGTAGTTTTAAAGGTACGTGATCTATTCCAATAAAAGTGAATAAACAAGTAATATTAAGTATAAGAGAGAAGAATTGATGAATCAAACCAGTGTTACTAGTACAATGGGGACCTCAAGCTTGATATCCTCGAAGGCCTCAAGGTGGGTTAAGAATAATAATAAAGTAAGGACAATAAAGTGAGAGCAATAAAGCTGAGGAACAATTTGGAGCACAATGAAAAAGAAAAGTAAGATAGAATATTCTTTTGCCAGTCGTGAGATGATGTTTACAAATGATTGGGGTTCCCTTTCTATAAGAGGTAAAAACCCCAATATGGTACATTTTTACTTAGGGTAAAGGATTCTATTGGTACAGCTGTACAGCAACCTAGTACAGATTTGTACTAATTCGTATAAATCTTATCCAAAATTTACGCCTTGATCTTTGTGCTTTTGAGAAATTTCCGCTTTTCTTGAGTATCATTGAAATGGCACTATCTCGAGGTTAACCGTGCCAGGCCTCCGATTCGATCCCCCGAGGCATGCATGTTTCATCCAGACCCGACCCCTACTTCGAGTTGACTGAACTCGAGCTCAGTGTTCGATTAAGACCTCGAAATTGGGTTCTCCGATTTCGACCGTATACAGGACTTTTTTTTGTTTTACCAAACTTTATCCATTTTTACTTAAGTTTAGTCATTTTGTTTTCTTCCCTTTTTTTGTATTTTTTGAGAAAGATATATTAAAGTATGAAGATTAAAAACTATTTCTTACAATATAGGAAAACTATATATTTACATGTACTTTAAAAGATGCTAAGAAAGATTCTTTAGCTTACTTATTAAAATTCTAATTAAAAGAAACCACACACACACACACACACACACACACACACACACACACATATATATATATATATATATATATATATATATATATATATATATATATATATATATATATATATTTCTGAACTTTTATTTTTAAACAAAAAGAGATAAAACTTATACTCTAAGAATGCAAATAGTTTTTTTTAATTTTTTTTATAATAAAACTTATTAAGAGTAAGATAAAAGTTTTAAATGTTATGATTAGACCTAAAAGAAATATTTACACTAAATTAGTATAGAATTTGGGTGTGGTCAAAAATTAGTTGTTCACAGCATGCCCCTCTTTGCTTGGAAACATAAAGAGTTTTCAGGCAATGAAAATGAACAAGGTGACTGATTTTTGACCTTACTATTATTTAAAACAGAAAAGAAGAGAAAAAAGGGGTTGCGACCGAGCCTTGATTTTAGGCAGCATACATATCTTGGGTTATAGGGAAATCAGGTTACATGTAGTTCAAGTGGAAGAAAAATAATGGAGTATGCTTAGATGGAGTGTCGAGTGAAGTTCCGTCGAGATTCTGATCCACGGTTCCTACTATTACATCAAAATGAAAAGAAAATTACATACTCTTGAAATATATGAGGTACTAAATTCCTATCTAAATGCTATCTGGAGTCTTGTCTTGATTCTTGACTTGCTTCCCCTATTGAACTTTAGACTGAACTTCATGCTCTCGATGTAACAGACTATGAAACATTCTCACAACTTGTTCCTTGATAAGATGATGAGAAGATGGATCTTGAGACCCTATGTCTCTGCATGCATTATGTCAAAGTTGGTTACGACTAGTATTCAGATCAAACGTTCAACTTTCTCTGGAAAAATATGGAATCTTATTTTTGTACATCCAATCTGTGCTTTCTAAAAGAACCTACAAGTCATCACAAACAAACAAAACGAACAAAAATTTTCAGCTCCAGTTTGCACTAGGAAATTTTTTTGAGTTATAAAAATACAATAAACTATATTTGTTATTGAAGAACAAAGAATAAAAAAAAATTTAACTATAGGGGATGTCGTACCCTATGTTAAAAAGAAGGAAGGAACCCAGGGGATATGGTATCCTGTGTTGACAATAAGATAAGGCTCATGACACTCTAGGATTCTACTAGGGAATGACGTATCCTATGTTGACAGGAAGGAAGGCAACCAGGGGACGTAGTACCCTGTGTTGGCAATAAGATGAGGCTCATAGAACTCTAGGATGATACTTGGGAATGTCGTACACTATGTTGGCAGAAAGTAATGCAGCCAGGGGATATAGTACCCTGTGTTGGCAATAAGATGAGGCTTGTGGCACTCTAGGATGCTACTAGGGAATGTCGTATCCTATGGTAGCAATAAACTGAGGCATGTGGTGCTCTGAGATGCTACTAGGGAATGTCGTACCCTATGTTGGCAATAAAATCAGGCTTGTGACTCTCTAAGATGTTACTAGGGAATGTTGTACCCTATGTTTGCAATAAAATGAGGTTTGTGGCACTCTGGGATGTTACTAGGGAATGTCGTACCCTATGTTGATAAAAAATTGAGGCTCGTGGCGCTCTGAGATGCTACTAGGGAATTTTTTACCCTATGTTGGCAATAAAATGAGTCTTGTGGCTCTCTGAGATGTTGCTAGGGAGTGTTGTACCCTATGTTAGCAATAAAATGAGGCTTGAGGTGCTCTGGAATGTTACTAGAGAATGTTGTACCCTATGTTGGCATAAAGTAATGCAGCCAGGGGATGTAGTAACCTCTGTGTGCAATAAGATGAGGCTCGTGGCACTTTAGGATGCTACTAGGGAATGTCATACCCTATGTTGGCAATAAGTAATGCATCCCGGGGATGTAGTACCCTGTGTTGGCAATAAGATGAGGCTTGCCACTCGGGATGCTACTAGGGAATGTCGTACCCTATGTTGGTAGAAAGTAATGTTGTCAGGGGATGTAGTACCCTGTATTGAAGATATGGTATTGGTTTCCTACAATTAAGCTAAAAATAAAATGGTTATATGTATATTGGAAGAAAATCAAGGATTTGAGAACTTCACTTGGTGTTGTTCATCTTTTTCACAAACTATTTCCTAAAATTGTTTTGTTCCTATTCTGAATAAAGAAAGATTCGCTAGTTTAAAATGGTGGTCGGTTTGTGGCCGTGATTATTTCACACTCTTGATCTCGACTCATCTTCTTTAATGATTTCAACTGCAGCTGGTTATTTCCTTAATAGCAACTGCATTTCTGACCCTGGAGAACCGTCGGCTTTTCCAAACTTTTCCATGATGGTTGGTCGCGTGGGATTTAACCTTTTTCAACTTTATTTTTCCTTTGTTGGAATTTCACTTTTGACTTCTTTCTTTCAAATTCTTCAATTTTGGAGCATTGGAAACTTTTGCCTTTTCAAACTTTGCCAATGACTGTTAGTCATGTGGGGCTTATCCTTTCAGCTTTATCTTGCCTTTGTTGACGCTTCAATTTGATTTTCTTCTTTCAAAGCATCAGCCAGTCATAGCCAATCATAGTCAGTTGAGGTCGACTTGATGCCCTTGCTGAGGTTGGGCGCCTTTTGAATATATCAACTCGCTTCAAACGAGAACCCTATAAATCGATCTTGCCATATTTTCTTTTCCTTATTATTGGAACAAAGTTATACCAAAAGGAATTAAAAGAGAAACAAACAATGAAATAGAAAATGAGTTTAAAACAAGAGGTGTCCCTTTTGGGGAACAGAAAGATAAACTTATCTGGGAGTACATGCGGACTTCAATGAGCATGACATGCCTTTTGGACTGGATTCCTGATCTGTGTAAACCGTCTGACTCTCAAAAACTCATCACAACTTTTGGCTTGAAATCGAGAAACCTTGCTCGGGACTTTGTTGATGCCATGGCTGCGTGGATCCTCTTTTCGATCAACAGTTCCCTTTGTGGGTTTTCACTAGCTAACCTCCCTCATTTATCTTCTCGCCATAGTCTTATAGTGCCCTTTGCGGTTTTTCACTAATCAAGACTTTCATTTTTATTTTTGTCTACTCATCATCGCCGTAGAGTGCCCATGAGGGCTTTCACCAATAGGACTCTCTCATTTTATTTCTCTAATTTGGTTGCATCCGACCCAAGTAACTATATCCTCCAATTGTTGAAAATTTCGCCGATTGATAGAAGGACTTAAAAGGATTTGGGTCAAAATAATTTGGATTGAATTACAACTTTGGAATCTTTCAGGTGAAACCATCACCGAACCATTGTAACATCTACCCCAATTTTCACTTTTGGGGTAATGTGGATATTTGTTTTGGTGTGACCGAACCCCAGAGTGAGGCTACCTACGTATCCTCTCGGAATCAGGTCAGATGTAGTTCAATTAACTTGAACTTGTTTTGATTTTTGTTTTGTTTTTCTTGTGTTTTATTTTCTTTTCTTTCTTCTCCTTTTTTCTTTTTCTTCCTTTTTTTTGTTTTATTTTATTCTTTTTTTTAATAATAAGGTTCCAAAGAGGGTGACCAAGGAAAAGTATCTGGATCAAAGTGTTTGCAACGGGTTGATAGTGTTTGGGTAACGAAAATGAAAGCCTTCATCATCCAAATTAGAGAATTTTAACACCAAGTAGTGAGTCAAATGTATTACCTTTTGAACGCCTCTGCATTGAATGTTGTCTCAGGGACATTTCCTTTGATGTCTCCCAAATACAACGCTCCCTTTGGAAATACTCTTGTTACAATGTACGGACCTTTCTAATTTTGAGCAAATTTCCGTTAGCTTCTTCATGGTGCGGGAGAATATATCAGAGGACGAGTTTCCCCACTTCAAATTTCTTGGGCCGCACTTTCTTGTTGTAGGAACGGTCCATTCTTTGTTGGTACAACTGCCCCTGGCGGACTGCGGGCAATCGCTTTTCATCAATCAAAGTCATCATTTCAATCGGGTCTTGACCCAATCTTCATCCTCAATCTCGGCTTCAACAATGGTCTGAAAGGAGGGAATTTCAACTTCTGCTGGTATCATGGATTCAGTTCCATAAGCCAATCAAGTAAAGGCGGCTTCGTTTGGATTTGATTAGGCTTACTATTCCAATTCTCTATTTATTTTCTTACACGCCTTATCTTCAAAACATTCTGCTTCTTCATTCATTATTTCAAAGTCTAACAGAATTTTAGGATCTAGGCATGAAGTCTGCAAGCATATCATGTTATTAAAATCTACATTAACATAACTGAAAAGAGAATAAGAAAGGGACAAGATTAAGAAAAGAGACATTCATGGACGATAAAATATTGATTTCAGTTCTTTGCATTTTAAGATAGAGGGGTTTATATCATAAAGTAAGACAATAAAGTAAAACATCTTGATTACACCCTGAAATAATCAGGACGCAGAAAGGACAGCAAGACCAACTACTGAGATTCCCATATGACAGAGAACTTTTCATGGCTTGGCGACCATTTTAGGCTTCTCTTCTGTCGCAGCAATGGCTACAATGGCTTTCAGTGCCAGATCAAGCTCCCCATTATCACAGATCATTCTAATGACTGGCCCATTATTGTGAGTAGGCAAGGGATTGTTTGTCGGGCCTCTTCATCCATAAAAACTATTGCTTTGACCTTAATGAGGTCCTCCGCTGCTCTTTTGAGAGTCCAATAGTCCTCAGTATCATGTCTGATTGCTCCAGAATGGTATTCACATCCAGCATCAGCTCGGTGTGAGGGGGACTTGGGGTTTGGCCGGTTCGGGGTCACTGGCTGCAGACTTAGCCTGGTTAGCTTTTGGAACAAACTTGAATACGATTCACCGATAGTGGTGAATTGAATCCTTCTGGGAGGCTCTCTTGGGCGGGGATTGTATTGGGGAATATTTTGTTGGGGATTATATGGAGCTTGGTATGGACGGGCATTTCTAGGAGGTGGAGCTCGTCTTTGGGTGTGATTTTGTGGCCACGTGTAAGGTTATGCGTTCATCACAACATAGTGAGGCGATGCCATGGTATATGCAGTATCATGATGCGGGTATTAATGTTGCAAAGTTCTGGGTAGCATATATGATTGGTTGAATGACCCGCGGACCTCCCTCGAGCTTGAAGCCATCACAGCTCCCTCTTCTCTATTGTTTCTGTTTGTCAAACCCCCTTACCCATTCTGGATTGCCTGCGATGTGGCTTTGAAGGCAACCTGACTAAATATTTTTCTCGTCTTCATGCCATTCTCAATTATTTCTCCAATCTTAATCACCTCAGCAAAAGGTTTGCCAATGGCGGCTAACATGTAATGGAGGTAATTAGGATCCTGAGATTGGAGAAAATAGTCAATCATCTCTGTTTATTTCGTTAGTGGTTTGACCCTGGAAGTCTGCTCCCTCCATTTGATTTCATATTCTTTGAAGCTTTCTGTTGGTTTCTTATTTATTTTTATGAGTAAGGAGTGGTTTGGCACTATATCAATATTGTACTGAAATTGTTGGATAAAATCTTGAGCCATGTCGTTCCAAACATGCCAGTGAGAGGTGTCCTGATCTATGAACCACTCTGAAGGAATTCTTGTCAAAATTTCTCCAAAATAACCCATGAGTAATTCTTCTTTGCCTCCTACTCCCCTCAATTGGTTACAATACCTCTTCAAATGGGCAACGGGATCACCATGCCCATCATACTTGTCAAACTTGGGGGTCTTGAAGCCGGGTGGCAAATGAACATGGGGGAACATGCATAGATCATTAAACGAAACACTCTTGTGGCCTCCCAAACCCTATATGTTTCTCATGGTTTTTACCAAGCTCTTCATTTTTCTAGTCATCTCCTCTTGTTCCATTTTTTTTCGGGCTTTTCAATCTCAACTGGAAACATGTTCTGAGAAGTATGCTTGTATGAATCTAGAACCCTAAAAGTCAGTTTTAGAGAGTAATCTTGGGCATCATGAGCATTGATTTATGGATCATTGTTGGAATTTTGAGCAAGAGCCAGTTGAGGGACAGTTAAAGTATGGTAACAGGTACAGTAGGTGGGTCATTTCTGAGAGGTGTGGTTGGAGGACGTGGAATGGAGGTACTGGGGATAGTGGGAAGGTTAATGCTCGGACTGAAGCTAGGCTGGTTCAATGGGTTACTTGTTATGGAGATGGGCACTTGAGTCGAACTGACACATTATGAATATTATCCGAAGGCCCTATGGGTAGTGGGGGCGGTGCATGTCCATTGTACATCTCTGTCAATTGTTGCCTTAGCACTCTTACTTCTTTAACTAATCCTGAACCTTGTTCGACCAACTGTCCATGGACATCATCATTATCTGACTAATTCTCACTGTTGTTTTCCATTCTACTTTTTCCTTTTATTCTCGTGTTATAAGGGTGAGTCGCCAGTTTAAACCACAAACCAACCACCTTTTTTTAACTTTATCTTGAGGATGACAAACAACAAACGTGATAGAGTTAGGCATTTTGCATATATTAATGTATGTCATGCACCTAATGCCATTTTCATTTCTAGAATGAGCTTGGAGGGTTTCATGCTTCATCCGGCTTATTAATTTATTTTATCTTGACGTTAACTCTCTTATTCTTTTATTTCCTCTTTTTTCATCATTTCTCTCTTCTTCTTTTTTTTTTTTTTACTCTTTTGTGGTTTTAAAAGAATTCGATCGAACCCGTTGTAGGTTGCCTACGTATCATGTTGAATATGAATCAGATCATTATGTAGTTCAGGAATATCAAAATAAAGTAAATAAACTAACTTTTTTTGTGGGAATTTTCTAAAGAAAGACTTCTAAAGAAGAAATAAAACAAATATTTTTTTAAATTGGGGGCCGGACCCCATGAAGGTTGCCTACGTATCTCACATCCGGTGAGAATCAAACCCGTGTGGTTCGATTTAAATAATAAGTATTTTAAAAATTATGATTTTACACATTAGAACCTTTCAATATTTTATTAAAAAGAATGGGTACTTTACAAAAATTTAGAGGAAATTTTCTTCTTTCTCTCTCATATATTCAATCAATCTATCCTAATGCCGGTCAATAATTTAATAAAGCCAACCAAATAATATTACATATAGCACAAAAAAATAAACATGTTGGTCTGAAAAATTGGTTTCTGTCCTCGACGGGCCCGGCCTCTGTGCCGAGTCTCGCTAAGTCCAATGCACATGATGCAAATAAAGCATAGCCTACTAGGGATATTTATTGCTTGTGGCTTGTTCTTATAAGTTTTCAAATCCTAAAGCAGATGGTATCTAGACCTGGTTTACCCAGGCAGACAACCCGAGTCGAGGAGCGTCAAGCGTCACCAGTAGTAGAACAACACTGGCTAGCTAACGGCTCTTCTGCCTAAACATGTGTGTCTAAATCCTTAACCAGGAGCTGGTAGGATAACTGGCTTTATCTCAAGACAGAAATTTTGTGATGCTGGTAGGCAAACACAACACAACTACCTATCAGAAGATTCAGAGGGATGCGACAGAGGATACAATTTATATCACAGTTCAAATAAATACTAAAGTGGTAAAATAGCGACAAATAGCACATTAGGCTCCCAAACACAATGATATCCAAAACATGATAAAAGCCAAACAAGGATCAATATACAAAGCTCGAATTCTAATTAGGGATCCCCAGCAGAGTCGCTAGAGCTTTCACACCTCTTTTTTCCACACAACCCTATTTCGAGGTTGAGTTAGAAGAGTTTTTCGAATTAAATTGACGTTTTGAAAAGGGATTATTTATTATTGGGAGTTGCCACTTGGAATTGATTTTTGGTGTTCCAAGTCACCTTTTTATTTGAATCTGTAACGACCCAGCCGGTCATTCCGAGAGTTATAGCCATGTTTCCCTCGTTTCTACTGCATTATATTTGGTTCAGCTCTATTATGTTGTGTTAGGTTGGTTGGCTCGCGTTCGGAGTGATTTTGGAGTGAAATGAGACACTTAGTCTCTTAAGTTGGTTATTTAGTTGGAAAAGTCAACCGGAAGTTGACTTATAGGTAAATGATCTTGAAATTTGGTTTTAATGGTTCGGATAGCTTCATTAAATGAATTCGGACTTAGGAGTGGATTCAGAATGTTATTCGGAGGTCCGTGGTAGAATAAGGCTTGAATTGGAGAAATTGAATTTTTGGCGATTTTCGGTCGGTAGTGGAAAATTAGATATCAGGGTCGAAATGAAATTATGGAAGTTTTAGGTAATTCGGACGTCGTTTGGTTGGTTTCGGCATCGTTGGTGAATTTTGGAAGTTTAGAAATCCTTAGGCTTGAATTCGGGGTTGAATCGGTGTTTTGATGTTGTTTTGGGTGTTCCGAAGGCTCGACTAAGTTCGTGAGATGATTTATGACGTGTTGGTATATTTGGTTGAGGCCCCGAGGGTCTCGGGATTAGTTTCGGATGGCTAACGGAAGTTGGAAGTTGGAAAAATGCAGCAGAAGGTTGCTGGTGTAACTCTTCTGGTGTGACCGCACCTGCGGATGGGCAGCCTCAGGTGCGATGATTGCAAGTGCAGATGTGGTGTCACAGATGCGGAAAATGAAGGTCTGGGATTGACCGCAGATGCGAAGGAAGGAGCGCATCTGCGAGCCCGCAGGTGCTAGTGTTGGGCTGCAGGTGCGGACATTGGGTTTAAGTGACTTTTCGTAGGTGCGCACCTGGGACCGCAGGTACGAGTCCGTAGGTGCGAGGAATTGTCTGCAGGTGCTGAATCCCTAGGGCAGAAGGTATAAATTGACCCCTTCGCGAAATTTTTCCCATTTCCACCATTTTCGAAGTTGGGATTGAAGCTTTTAAGGGATTTTGAAGGGGGGTTCAAATGGAAACACGTTGAGGTAATTTTTTTAAACCTAAAACTCGATTCTATGGTGATTTTCAGTTGATTAAGCATGAAAATTATGGGATTTAAGGGTGAAAATTGGGGAATTAAGGCTTGGAAATTAGAGAGTTTAAATTGAAGAATTGAGGGGTCAAACGAGGTTGGATTTTGGTAAATTTGGTATGTATGGACTCGTGAGTGGATGAGGTGAGGTTTCTAGTTTTGTAATTTTTGTCAGATTCCGAGACGTGGGCCCGGGGGTTAGGTTTGGCCAATTTCAGGAATTTTGACTTAATTTGATAATTTTGGCACGGGTTTTGTTCCTTTAGCATGTATTGATGATATGATTCTGATTTTGGATAGATTCGGGGCGATTTGAGGCCGAGTCGAGTAGCAAGTGCATCGTGGAGTAGATTTTCGTCCGGTTTGAGGTAAGTAACGATTGTAAATCTAGACCTGAGGGTGTGAAATCCCAGAATTTCGTACTATTTTGATAAATGAGGTGACGCACATGCTAGGTGACGGGCGTGTGGGCGTGCACCGGTAGGGATTGTGACTTGTGTCGTACTGTTTGGACCCTCAGGGGTATTTTACTATTATCCTCACATAGTTTTTGATAGAAAGCATATACTCAGTCATGATTTATACCTGTTTATTATTTAATCTTGTTCACCACTCTATTTTAATATATGAAAGTTGTTTTGGGATGAGTTCCCTGAGTTTGTACTGAAATGCCCGAGTGGCTTGTGAGGTTGATGACTGAGTGAGGCCGAGAGCCAGATTGTGAGGATAGTTACGGATTGGGCTGCACGTCGCAGCATATAATATATATATATATATATATAGATCGGGCTGCACGCCGCAGCGATATGCTGGATCAGGTTGCACGCCGCATCGATATTGGGTTGGGCTGCACGCCACAGCGATATAGCGTTTGGGTTGTAGGAGCCCCTTCAAACATCCTCAGTGAACGCAGTCGACTATATATTTATGGATCGGGCTGCACGTCACAGCGGTTATTATAAGGTACCTATTGAGCGTGAATGCTGGGTGTGAGTGTTGATTGGTGATAGTTGAGTCACGAGTGACTGAGAGGCTTGCCCGACGGGCTATATACGAGTGATATTTGCCCGAGGGGTTTGTTTTTATGAAATTTATGTTCTCACTCTTCTTTTATACTGAGCCTCTATTGAAAATGTTGAACAAGTGTATTAAACAACTTTCATTGAAACTGGAATTTTTACGAGATATTTGGAAATTAATTACTGATATGATCCTATTATTTCCACTGAGGTTTTTATGTTATGACATTTATATGAAATTAAATGCTCGTCACTGCACTCAATATTTAGTTATAATTATTAATTACTAAGTTGGCGTACTCACGTTACTCCATGCACCTTGTGTGCAGATTCAGGTGCCAGGGCATCAGGGTGAGAGCCGATCTGCTCCTTTCAGAATATTCCAGAGATTTGCGAGGTAGCTGCATGCCGTCCGCTGCCTTGCCTTTCTCCTTCCTATCTTTTAGCAATTACTATTTCTTAGACTCATCTTGTATTAAGTAGCCAATATCATACTTATATTTTTAGTTGCTCATGACTAGTGACTCTGAGATCGGGCAGTGTTTAATGTTTTACATATTTCGGCTTGTTTTGAAATGCTTAAACGAAATATTTATGATAATATCTGATTAGTAAACAAATTAATGGAAAAGTCCTTTTATGCTATAATTAATTAATTGGCTAGCCTAGTACTGCGATAGGTGCCATCAAGGCCAGGGTGGTTTGGGGTCGTGACAGAATCCCTCATCAAATGGAAGATTTGACTCATTATTTATGGTCTATGAAAACAGAATACTGAGTAAGGAATTCTGTTGACCGAGGGGAAGGTGTGAGGCACCACTCGAGTCATGTGGTTCTAGCACGGTAGCTTTTATTAACTAATGTAAGGCTTGAATCAAATTTTTGGCTATTCTTATATTTTATTAGTTATGGTTTTCCTATTGCCGCTTAATTTATTATCGTATTTTATTAATTGTGTTCACCAAAATCCGGTACGCCATAAGGTATTGTTCTTTGAAGTTGGATGTTAAACCAAGGTATAGGAATGTACACATGGTTAAAACACAATTATTTTAAATTTAAAGGTATCAAGACGCGAGAATGCGCACATGATCCTTTTATTATTTAAGTATATCAATCTGTAACGACCCAACTGGTCATTTTGCGCTTTAAGACCCCGTTCCCCTAAATGAGACTTCACATAGTTGCTTTTAATGATTTATGACTAGTGGGGATGGGTGGTTCGAGATTTGAAAGAGTTTGGAATGGTACAGGAACACTTGGTTCCTTAAGGTTGGCCTTTTAAGGCCAAGTTTGACTTCGGTCAGCATTTTGAGTAAACGACCTCGGAATCGAGTTTCGATGGTTCCAGTAGCTTTGTATGATTATTTTGGACTAGGGCTTATGTTCAAAATGGATTTTGGATGACCCGGGAGTGTTTCGTCACCCAATAGCGAAATAAGAGTTTCCTTAAGTTCATATTGTGGTTTGGGACGTATTTTTGAGCTATCGAGGTCCGAACAGAATTCCGAGATCGGGAATAGTTCCGTTATGTCATTTTTAACTTTCTCGCAAAATTTGGTGTCATTCCGAGTAGTATAGGTAGGTTCGGCGCATTGAAAGCGAATTCTAGAACTTGAAGTTCAAAGCTTGATTCAATTTGGTTTTGGGGTCGGATTCTTAGTTCCATTTTTTGTTTTTCACGTTCCGAAAATTCGAGCGAGTCCGTATCATGAATACAGACTTGCCAGTGCCTTTGTACGAGGTCCTGAGAGGCTTGGGTGAGTTCCGGACCCCTCGGGGCTAATTTCAAAACACCAGATTTTCACAGTCTGGTTTCCTTCTGTGCGATCGCGAGTGAACACACACGATCGCATAGAAGGAGTTGGCAGGGTAGAAAAATGCCATGTGCGATCACACAGGTTTGCACGCGTTCACACTAGGTAAAATTGTGGCATGGCCCAGCTGTTGTTCTCCGCGATCGCATCCCCCTCCCCCACAATCGCATAGGTCTAGCCCACTTAGCCTCCGCGATCGCATGTCCCCTTCCGTGATCGCACTGTAGGCCTTCAGGGGGCCCTGGCCAGTTGACCATCGCGATCGCACTGCCCCTGCTGCGATCGCATACAAGGGGCAGTCGGGCAGTGTTGGATTTAAACGGGACTTAGTCCCTTTTAGCCATTTTTCTTCACTTGGGGCGATTTTGGGAGCTTTCAAAGAGGATATTTCACCTAGCAACTGTGAGGTAAGTGATTCCTACTATAATTTAAGTTGAATACTTGGATTTTTAGGTATATTAACACACTAATTAGTGGAAAATCATGGGTTAGAGTAAAAACCTAGGCTTTATGAAAAATGGGAGAATTACCAAGGAATTTGCATTGGAATCATACAAAAACTATATATTAATGATCCTTAGGTTATGGGTAAGTGTTTCCTTCGAAAATTTCTGGAATCCGAGCATGTGGGCCCGGGGGTGTATTTTGAGATATTTCAAGTAGGCTAAAATGGTTAAGTAAATAGGGAAATTTCATGCTTTTGAGTCTAAATTAATGTATTCATGCAATATTTGACTAGTTTTGAATCCTTGGGAGACGAGTTTGGAGATTCGGGCAAATTCTTGACCCGGAAGTAGGTTCTACACGAGGTGAGTCTCCTTTCTAACCTTGTAAGAGGGAATTATCCCCATAGGTGATTATAAATAATTGCATGTCCTTATTTGTGAGGCTACGCGTGTATGAAGTGACGCGAGTCCGTGCGTAGCTACTAGTATGTTGTGTTGGGTAGTTTTAAGACTCACAAGCATGCTTTTATGTGCCTTACATGTGTCCCTAAATGTACTTTGAGTTGCATAGTATCCTTGAACTGGTATGAGAGTATTAAGAAGTTATGTTCAAAAATTATATTGCTTAAGTTCTTGCTTTTACGTATAATCTCTGTTAAATCCCAAAATATTGATAATTTTGTGTATGTATACGGCACTCGCGTCGCATGTATGATTCGTGAGCGGGATAGCCCTACCATTATATCAACCGCGTCGCATGTTCGATTCGCGAACGGGGTAATAAATGAATCTATGGTTCGAGTCGTTCGACCCTCGGCAGTGCACATTTATTTTCGTGACGCTTCGGCCGTACGCTTCGGCATACTATGTGCTCTATAATTTGTTGGGAGTTTTGTTGTAATTGTATAAATTGTTTCATGTGAAAAGGGAATTTAGTACATTATATGCTAGTGAAATTTGACATGCAAAGGTAATTACAATTATACTTGATATTTTACGTCTTTGTGATTACTATGACTGTTATACCTGCCTAGCCTTATTAAATTATGTTATTTAAACTTTGACCCTAGTAAGTATCACGTCTACCTCTCGTCACTACTTCTTCGAGTCTGAGGCAGGTGCATCTGGGTATTCATCCAGAGCTCGTCCCGGACGTATATTTGGCATGGACTTCTCGGTGAACTGCTTTCCTTGACGTTTTTCTCTGGCAGCACCTTGGAATTCCTCTTTTCTTTTGCTATGCCTGTATTACTTTTCTTCAGACAGTAGGGAAAACTTGTACTTTCTTTTGGATACTCGTTTCTATTAGATGGCCGTAGACCTGTGATGCCAGTTCCTGGAATGCCCACGTAGTGGATATTCTATTCTTTTTGGTTGTAATTATTAGTGATGATTACTGTCACACCTCCTTTTTCCACTACCCCATATTAATGAAGGGTAATAAGGG
>ML441133.1:14734-44923 GCA_005239535.1 Nicotiana rustica | reverse complement strand
CGTGCGATTTATTGGCATCAAAATTCTAGAATTCTTTATTCTATTTTTTCTCACAGACCCGCACCGTGAGATATGATTATCAATCCCCGGAACCCCCTGCCAGAGCTGCCAGAGGCCGGGGCCGGGGTAGAGGACGACCACGCGGTGCAGCCCGAGCACCGGCGAGAGCAGCGGCAGAGGAGCCTATGGCAGCCCCAGCTGGAGAGCTGGCATAGGAGGTCCCTATTATTGCTCCAGCCTTGCAGGAGACCTTCGGTCAGTTCATGAGCATGTTCAGTACTCTAGCGCAGGATGGACTATTTCTGATAGCTCCCGCTACATCTGAGGTCGGGGGGGCACAGACTCTCGTAGCCCGCACTCCTAATCAGAGGGGCCAAGTTGATCAGGCCCCGGAGTATATTCCTATGCCCCCAGCGGCTCCAGTTCATCATGATGCTAGAGCAGCGGCTTCTGAGGCCGAGTAGCTCAGACTCGAGAGGTACAAGAAGTAACACCCACCTACCTTCAGCGGACTAGCTTCAGATGACGCTTTGGGATTTCTTGAGGAGTGTCATCGTATTCTCCGCACTATGGGAATTGTGGAGACCAGTGGGATTTCTTTCACCGCTTTCCAACTTAGGGGAGTNTGTCATTATATTCTCCGAACTATGGGCATTGTGGAGACCAGTGGGGTTTCGTTCAGCGCTTTCCAGCTGAGGGGAGCGGCGTATTAGTGGTGGCGGGCCTATAAGCGGAGTAGTCCAAACGAGGCAGCCTCACTCACTTGGACTCAGTTTTTAGAGATGTTTTTGCGAGAGTATGTCCCTCAGAGCCTCGGGAACGCTTGGCACGTGGAGTTTGAGCAGTTGTACCAGGGTACTATGACAGTGTCGAAGTATGCAGCTCGTTTCAATGAGTTAGCTCGGCATGCCCTAGGCTTGGTTGCCACAGTCAGAGAGCGGGTTCGCCGCTTCATCGAGGGACTCCATCCTAGTATTCGGACCAATATGGCCAGAGAATTGGAGATGGATATCACTTACCAGCATGCAGTGAGTATTGCTAGGAGAGTAGAGGGCATGTTGGCCTGGGACAGAGAGGAGAGGGAGGCCAAGAGGTCTCGAGAGACTGGACATTTTTCAGGAGCTTGTGCACCAGCAGCACGTCACGGTAGGGGCTTTGTGGGTCACCCTGTTCATTCATCCCTTCCAGTAGCCAGCAGTATTCCATCTCCTCCTAGACCTCAGGAGTTCTATTATGCACCGCTAGTATCCAGCATGCCTCTAGTTCGAGGTGATATTTCAGGCCAGCCCAGTAGGCCATCTCCTATTCAGTCTCAGCCGCAGCGTCCTCCGAGGGGTTGTTTTGAGTAGGGTGACACTCGTCACTTGATTAGAGATTGACCCAGGGCTAGGAGGAGTGCGCCTACACGTTCTCCTCCGGGTCCTCCGGCTATTCTTCTAGTCCCAGATGCCACTCCACCTCCTAAGCCAGCTCGAAGTGGGGGTCGGGGAGGAAGAGGTCGCCTTAGAAGGGGAGGCCAGGCCAGATACTATGCCCTTCCAGCCCATTTCGAGGTTGTTGATTCAGACTTGGTCATCACAGGTATTGTCCCTGTCTTCCGTAGGGATGCATCAGTATTATTTGATCCAGGCTCTACGTATTCATATGTGTCCTCTTATTTTGCTCAACTTTTGGGGATATCTCGGGATACTTTGAGTTCCCTTGTCTATGTATCTACTCCTGTGGGAGATTCTCTAGTTGTGGACCGCGTATATCGGTCGTGTTTGATTTCTCTTAGTGGTTTTGAGACTAGGGCTAATTTATTATTACTCAGCATGGTATATTTCGATGTTATCTTAG
Organism: Nicotiana rustica; assembly: GCA_005239535.1. Lineage (NCBI taxonomy): Eukaryota > Viridiplantae > Streptophyta > Magnoliopsida > Solanales > Solanaceae > Nicotiana > Nicotiana rustica. Next base: position 43,084 of record ML441133.1, on the reverse strand, counting down.
GCGTGGACTGGTTGTCGCCCTATTATGCTATTCTCAATTGTCACGCTAAGACCGTGACGCTGGCTATGCTAGGCTTGCCGAGATTTGAGTGGAGAAGTACCTTAGAGTATACTCCCCGCAGGATCATTTCATTTCTTAAGGCTCAGCGGATGGTTGAGAAGGGGTGTGATGCGTACTTGGCCAATGTGAGAGATGTCGGTGTCGATACCCTTCCAGTTGAGTCAGTTCCAGTAGTGAGGGACTTTCCTGATGTATTCCCAGCTGATCTTCCGGGTATGCCGCCCGAGAGAGATATTGACTTCGGCATTGATTTGCTGTCGGGCACTCATCCAATTTCTATCCCTCCTTACCGTATGGCTCCTCCTGAGTTGAAGGAGCAGTTACAGGAGTTGCTTGGCAAGGGTTTCATCAGACCCAGTGTATCACCTTGGGGTGCTCCAGTATTGTTTGTGAAGAAAAAGGATGGTTCTATGCGCATGTGCATTGATTATCGGCAGTTGAACAAGGTCACCATGAAGAACATGTATCCTTTGCCTCACATTGATGATTTATTCGACCAGCTACAAGGTTCTAAGGTATTCTCCAAGATTGACTTGCGTTCTGGCTATCATCAGTTGAAGATTCGGGAGCCGGATATCCCGAAGACTGCCTTCAGGACTAGATATGGCCACTATGAGTTTCTTGTTATGTCATTTGGGCTGACCAATGCCCCAGCAGCTTTTATGCATTTGATGCACAGTGTGTTCCGGCCTTATCTTGATTCCTTCGTCATTGTGTTTATTGACGACATCTTGGTGTATTCCCGATAGCAGGAAGATCATGAGCAGCATCTGAGGACTGTGCTTCAGACTTTGAGGGAGAAGATATTGTATGCTAAATTCTCTAAATGTGAGTTCTGGCTTGACTCAGTGGCATTCTTGGGCCACATAGTGTCTTTGGATGGGATCAAGGTAGACCCGAAGAAGGTGGAGGTGGTGCAGAGTTGGCCTAGACCGTCATCAGCTACGGAGATCCGCAGTTTCCTTGGTTTGGCTGGGTACTATCGCCATTTTGTAGAGGGTTTTCGTCTATTGCAGCACCGATGACCAGGTTGAATCAAAAGGGTGCACCGTTCAGGTGGACTGAGTAGTGTGAGGAGAGCTTTCAGAGGCTCAATACATTCCTGACTTCAGCTCCAGTGTTGGTATTGCCTACGGGTTCAGGGTCTTATACCGTCTATTATGATGCTTCAAGGATTAGCCTCGGAGCGATGTTGATGCAGGATGATAGGGTGATTGCCTATGCGTCCAGACAGTTGAAGGTGCATGATAAGAACTATCTGATTCATGATCTCGAGTTGGCAGTGATTGTTCACGCCCTAAAGATATGGCGTCATTATTTATACGGTGTTCCCTGTGAGATTTTCACTGATCACCGGAGTTTACAGCACATATTCAAGCATAAGGACCTCAATTTGCACCGGCGGAGATGGTTGGAGTTGCTAAAGTACTATGACATCACTATATTATACCACCCGGGGAAGGCCAATGTTGTGGCCGACGCCTTGAGTCGCCGGGCGGAGAGTTTGGGGAGTTTGGCATATCTTCCGGCACTTGAGAGGCCCTTAGCCTTAGATATTCAGTCCTCATCCAGTCGGTTCGTGAGATTGAATCTTTCGGAGCCTTGCCTGGTTTTAGCTTGTATGGTGGCTCGGTCTTCTCTTTATGACTGCATTCGAGATCACCAGTATGATGATCCCCACCTTCTGGTTCTTCAGGACAGGGTTCGGCAAGGTGACGCCAGGGATGTGACTATAGAAGATGACGGTGTGATGAGGATGCAGGGTTGGATCTATGTGCCCAATGTGGATGGGCTTCGGGAGTTGATTCTGGAGGAGGCTCATAGCTCGCGGTATTCCATTCATCTGGGTACCGTGAAGATGTACCAGGATCTGAGACAGCACTATTGGTGGAGAAGGATGAAAAAGGATATAGTGGAGTTTGTGGCCAAGTGTCTCTACTGTCAGCAAGTCAAGTATGAGCATCAGAGACCGGGAGGGTTACTTCAGCAGATTGAGCTTCCAGAGTGGAAGTGGGAGCGGATTACCATGGACTTCGTGGTTGGACTTCCTCGGACTCTGAAGAAGTTCGATTCTATTTGGGTGATTGTGGATCGGCTGACTAAGTCAGCCCATTTCATTCCTGTGTTGACTACATACTCCTCCGAGAGGTTGGCGGAGATTTATATCAGGGAGATTGTTCGCCTCCATGGTATTCCAGTATCTATCATTTCAGAAAAAGGTACACATTTCACTTCACGGTTCTGGAGAGCCATTCAGAAGGAGCTAGGAACCAGGGTAGAGTTGAGTACAGCCTTTCACCCTCAGACGGACAGGCAGTCCGAGCGCACGATTCAGATTATTGAGGATATGATTTGTGCCTGTGTGATGGATTTCGGAGGGTCATGGGACCGATACTTTCCACTTGCAGTGTTTGCTTATAATAACATCTACCAGTCCAGCATTCATATGGCGCCGTATGAGGCTTTGTATGGTAGACGGTGTCGGTCCCCAGTGGGATGGTTTGAGGCGCGCGAGGCCCGATTGTTGGCTACAAATTTGGTCCAGGACGCCCTGGACAAGGTGAAGGTGATTCAGGAGAGACTTCGCGCAGCTCAGTCCAGGCAGAAGAGTTATGCGGACCGGAAGGTTCGTGATTTGGCATTTATGGTTGGTGATCGGTTTTTGCTTCGGGTATCGCCTATAAGGAGCGCCATGAGGTTCACGAAGAAGGGTAAGCTGAGTCCGAGATTTATTGTCCCTTTTGAGGTGTTACGACGTGTTGGGAAGGTTGCTTATGCACTAGCCCTGCCTCCCAACCTAGCAGGAGTTCATCCGGTATTCCATATCTCCATGCTCCGGAAGTATCACGGTGACCCGACTTATGTTTTGGATTTCAGTTCAGTCCAGTTGGACAAGGATTTATCATATGTTGAGGAGCCAGTAGCTATATTAGATAGACATGTCAGAAAGCTCAGGTCAAAGGATATTGCGTCAGTAAAGGTTCAGTGGAGGGGTCAGTCGGTCGAGGAGGCGACTTGAGATACCGAGCAGGATATGCGCAGTCAGTACCCTCATCTTTTCACAGCTTCAGGTATGTCTCTATACTCATTCGAGGATGAACGATTTTCTTAAGAGGGGGAGAATGTAACGACCCGGTAGGTCGTTTTGAGATTTAGCGCCCCGAACCCCTAATAATTGTTTTCCCCATGTCTATTTCTGCTTTTAAGACTTGTTGGAATGTTGAGTAGTGAAGTTCGGAGAGTTTTGGACACATAGTCCTTATAGATGAGTTAAGCCTTAGAAATCGGACCATAGTTGGAACTATGAGAAGACGGGTCCGTAATGGGATTCCGTCAACCCGTTAGCTCCGTTGGGTGATTTCGGAGTTAGGAGCATGTCCTTCGAGGTCTGTAGTAGATTTAGGCTTGAATTGGCGAAAGCTAGAATTTCAGCGATTTCGGTATCGGGACAGAATTCCGAGAGCGGCTGTAGGTCCGTTGTATCATTTGTAACCTGTGTGTAAATTTTGAGGTCATTCGGACTAGTTTTTATGTGTTTCGGCATCGGTTGTAGATTTTGGAAATTTCATAAGTTCTTAGGCTTGAATCCATGTATAATTGGTGATTTTGGTGTTATGTGACGTGTTTTGGAGGCTCTACTAAGTTTGGATAAGGTATTAGGACTGGTTGGTAAGTTTAGTTGAGGTCCCGGGGGCCTCGGGGATGCTTCGGATGCTCAACAGGTGAATTTAGAACTTGGAAGAACAGCTGAAACATTGTTGGTTCTGGTGTCTCGCACCTGCGATGGACTTTCCGCAGGTGTGGTCAAGCGGGTGCGGACGAGGGGATCGAAGGTGCGGGCTTGGCAAGTCACCCAGTCCTCGCAGGTGCGGTTGGTTTTCCACAGGTGCGGAGCTGCAGATGCGGCCAATTGACCGCAGGTGTGGCCCCAGGCCTTTTAGTAGGTTTTTGCACCTGCGATGGAATTTTCGCAGGTGAGGGACAAGGGGGCGCAGGTGCGGAAATCATTGGGCAGATATATCAGATTCGAAGGCTTGAATTTCATAACTTCAAAAATCAATTGGAGCTCGGGTGTGGGCGATTTGGAGTGAGTTTTGAGGATAGGCTTCATAGGTAACGATTCCTAACCCTATTCCCTTTGTATATCATTAATCTAGGGTCATTTCTTCCATGCAATTAAGGGATTTAGGTGAAAAATCATGCAAATTGGAAAAAGTTTCCCTAATTAGAAAATTCGAGAATTTAATAGGATTTTGTCGTCGGTTTTCGATGATTCTTGTTTGAGTGAGTTCGAGAGTGAATGAGTGTTCTAAATTTGTAACTTTCACTCGATTCCGAGACGTGGGCCCGGGGGACTTTTTGGGCGATTTTCCTAAATTCGTGTATTAGCCTCGAACTTATTAGCTATTTTGATTCCTTAAAGTGATATTTACATTATGCAATCGAATTTAGTAGATTTGGGCCATTCAGAGTCAGATACTCGTGGCAAGAGCGTGGTTTCGAGTTGAGTAGCACAGTCAAGGTAAGTGGCTTGCCTAACTCTGTGTTGGGGACTTCCCCTAGGCTATTTTTAATACTGTTTATGTTGATTGGGCGCCGTGTGCGTGAGGTGACGAGTACGTACACGGGCCATTGTTGCAAAAACTCCATTTTTCCTCCATGACTTAAATCATTTCACTCATATTTTACTGATTCATGTATCGACTATGTAGTTTAGATTAGGAAATAGCATGCCTACCTGTTTTCCGTGAATTTTCCCTAGTTATTACCATATGTACCATGTTTAGGTAGTCTTATCCATATTTTGCCTTTGATTTTTCCTGAACTGTTTTAAATGGAAATTTTATCCTTTATTTGTACTGCATTGCATATTTAAATTGGGACTGCGGACGAGATTCTGGGATCTTTCCCCTTGTACTGCATAGCATATTTAAATTGGGACTACGGACGAGATTCCAGGAGCTTTCCCCCTGTACTGCATAGCATATTTAAATTGGGACTACGGACGAGATTCCGAGAACTTTCCCCATGTACTGCATTGTATATTTAAATTGGGACTACGGACGAGATTCCGGGAGCTTTCCCCCTGTACTGTATTGCATACTTATTACTGTGATATATGATGTGCTGAGCCGAGGGCTCCCTGTTATTATTTCCTTTTTGCTCATTGTTTCTACTGATTTGCCTCAGCTTGCTATACCTCTCTGTTCACATTATTTTTATATTGTTTTGTTACTATAAAAATTCAGTAGAGCCTTAACCTGACCTCGTCACTACTTGACTGGGGTTAGGCTTGGCACTTACTGGGTACCAATTTGTGGTGTACTCATGCCCTTTCCTGCACATGTTTTTCGTGTGCAGATCCAGGTACCAGCGCTCAGTATCGTGGCTAGGGGTCCGAGCAGCAGCTTTTAAGAGACCGAAAGGTAATTTTGCCGCGTCCGCAGAGTCCTTTGAGTCACCTTCCACTCCAGATTTAGATAGATTTCCTTTTTATGTAAATTCCCTCTCGTTGTATAGATCTATTTTGAGACAGACCTTGTGACTAAAGTGATGTTCCGGGGTTTGGGAAAAGTTGTATTTTGTATGCGCCAAGTGGCGATGCTTTCACTGTAGACTCACTTATCTCGTCTTTATTTCTATTGCTTTAACTTAATATGTGTTTCCGCAATTAGGATTACCTAGTCGTAGAGACTAGGTGCCGTCACGATGCCTTTCGGTGGGTAAATCTGGTCATGACACTTACCTCACTCCGAAGTTCCATATTCGGCTCACAAGCCCTTCCGACGACTCAAACGGATGCCCAACGCTCCAAGACTAGTCAATAATTGTGCAAACCCATAAATATATACTCAAATACTCATTATAATCCAATTTATAACAATTTCTAACCCCGACCGAATAGTCGATAAGAATCACCCTCGGCCCCACGAGCCCGGATTCCGAAAATATTTGAAGATAAACATTACCCATAACATCACGAACACAAATACATAATTTATTCTCAATTACATGCCCAAATTCATGGTCAAAATCCAAAAATACCAAGTTTTTAGGTTTTCTACCAAAACCCCAAATTTCCACTAATTTTTCATGAATTTACGTGTTAAAATCTATATATAATCCAAGTATTTAACTTGCAATAAGTGGGAATCACTTACCTTGGCATAGATGTTGAAGATAGAGCTTCAAAATCGCCCCTAGGTCGTCTCCCAAGGAGGAAATGAGAAGAAATGAGCCAAACCCATTTTTTCAAACTTATACACTGCCAGGCAACCCTTCTTCGCCTTCGTGGGCCTCCCATCGCGTTCGTGAAGAACAAAAATTTCTCGAAAATCATTTCCAAACTCTTCTCAGATAGCCTCTAGTATAATAGTCATAAATTTTCTTACAAAACTCCAAATGACAAATTGTTTACCGTTATGAAAACTAGACTCTAAGATCTACAACTTTTATCTTTTGGTCATCTCTCAATTACATATAGATTTCGAGATATAAGCTTCCAGAATCAGCCTTGTGCAACACAAATTTCTTCTTCATCTTCCCGGACAGCCTGTAATGTACCAGACATAACGTTTTGTACACAAATCCAAATGCTAAATGGTTTACATTTATGAAAATTAGACATAAAGGGGTACAACTATTATTTTTATATCATTTCCAAATTCCTTATAGATTGCGAGATATGAGCCTCCGAAGTCAGACCTGCGTAACAGAGACTTCCTTCTTCGCGAATGCGAGAGTCTCTACGCGTACGCGAAGAAGAAAATCCCAGAAGCCAAATCATTCCTCGCGAACGTGAGAGGATCCTCGCGAACGCAAAGAACAACACCAGATATCTGTAAATCAGCATCCAAAGTAGCCCAAAATAATCTGAAACACACCCGTAACACACCCGAAGCCCCCGAGGCCTCGTCCAATCGCACCAACCTGTCCAAAAACATGAAACAAACTTGCTCGAGGCCTCAAACATCAAAAAACATCGAAATCATGAATCGCACCCCAATTCAAGATTAATGAACTTTAGAACTTCAAACTTCTACATTTGATGTTGAAACCTATCAAATCACGTCCGATTGACCTCAAATTTTGCTCACAAGTCACATTCAACATTATGGACCTACTCCAACTTCTGGAGTCGGAATCCGACCCAAATATCTAAAAGTACACTCCCGGTCAAACTTCTCAAAAACCTTCAAATTTTTAACTTTTGACAAACGACTCCGAAATGACCTACGAACCTCCAAATCCACATTCAGACGCGCTCCCAAAACCAGAATCACCATATGAAGCTATTCCCAGACTCGGAATCCCAAACGGACATCGATAACATTGAAATACACTTCAACCCAAATTTATGAAATTCTTCCAAAAATGCTAACTTCCATAATAGGCGCCGAAATGCTTTTGGATCATCCAAAAACCCGATTCGGACATACCCCCAAGTCCAAAATCATCATACGGACCTGTTGGAACCTTCAAATCCTAATTCTGAGGTCATTTACTCAAAACTCCAATCTTAGTCAATTCTTCCAACTTAAAGCTTCCGAAATGAGAATTCTCTTTCCAAATTGACTCTGAACTTCCGAAATTCCAGTTTCGACCACGCGCACAAGTCATAATACCTGAAGTGAAGCTGCTCAAGGCCTCAAACCGCCGAACGACGCACTAGAGCTCAAAATGACCGGTCGGGTCGTTACATTCTCTCCCACTTAAACATATGTTCATCCTCGAACGTGCTAAGAACTGCGCTGGAGCTGTCTGAAATTACTGTTTACACCTAGTGCACCTACTCATGCTACCACAACTCAGTTGAGCACATTAGCTCGATCAAATCTGAAGATATTCTCTTTTATTTAGGCAAATAAGTCTTATAGCCCAGTTCCGACATATGAAATTCTCTGCCATGCCTGCTTCCAACATACGAACATCGTATCAATCACCACATGATGTACTAGAACATGACTGCATACATTTGCTGAATTCACACCATGCACCACATCATTCACAGGCCCATAATAACACTTTCTAATCATAATAGCCGACATTCCCCGAATCTGATGCTCAATGCCCCCATGACATAAATGAGTCCTATTCTAACTCTTACAATACTGTCATGATGGAAGAGGTGTGTAGAAATTCATAACCAACTACTGAGTAAACAAATCATTGAGTCTATACTCCTGACAAGAACCATTACCTCGATCTGAACCAAATAATAGAATTTTCCCTTTAATATACTTCATATAATCCATTCGCACTGATCCTAGATCCAACAATCTCGTCTCACCCAGTACGAGCTACTCAAGCAATAAGCCACCCCAAACACGACCAACCGTCTCACATGATGCCACAATGTTCCAATAAGCTACAAACTCGAACGTGATACATAAGGAAAATGAACTATGGAAGGAACTACTCAACCCACGCAACTAATATGAACTTTCCTCATAAAACGGGAAACAAAACACACAAAAATAGATTTAGGGGACTGTACTCAACATCACATTATTGTGGCGTGCAACCCGATCCATACAACATACCCCTGGCGATGTGCCACCCAATCCACACACAAAATCTATAAGGAAATACTTACCGAGCTAAAGTGCTCGTAACCACAAAACATCCAAATATCGGACACAAGCACGCCAAGTGCATAATACCATCCCTGGGGAGACTGATAGCGCCAGACACTACAAAACTCAATCACAACTAAGGTGTGATATATGATCTGAATCTCGAGAGCAATCATGCTCACATAACACCATCACTACGCGGAACCTCAATACATATGAAATTTATCAAGCCGTTTCACAACTCACATGGCACAATATAGCATTACATGAAATAGGCGACGATGAAACGACATCCAACATCCGGATACTTCTCCATGAGGGGCGCTATGCTGAAATGAACATATCTTGCCTGATATAAAGCCTATATTCATATTTAAATCCATTCACAGACCTCAAGTTGATTATGATCCCACTATACTAGGCTAATAACATTTCAAGGGTTCATAATAACCCCTCTTTTTCCCATAACACACAAGAGCATCCATCATAACTGGAACAAACTTCAACAGTCCGCAACCAAATGAACCGAGCGCCCTCCAGGCATAAATTCTCAAATAAGAGATATTACCACATTCTTCATACTTGGTTTAAATATTCAATCAATCGAGTGACTACAATGTCACATTTGTACAATCTTCCCGTGAGATATGCTTCCACGACCTTCCGCACAAGGTAACAAGTCTACACATCCATACCACCGGTTTCACTAACTCTATAAAGCAAATCAAGAATCCATAACCAGGATGCAAAGCCTCTTTCATAAAACACCAATCTCAGGTGACGCTGAAGACAATACCAACTTACTCTAAACATTCAAATCCTTTTTCCCTGCTCGTCCGAGCTGGTGACGTTCTTGTTAACACCGAACTACAACCTTAGTCCTTAACTTTCAAATTTTGTGTTGATCACCGCACTTATCCTACCAATACGCGAGAACCCAAGAATTTCATCATAACTCCTAAACCACTAATAGGATACACACTTTGCTATGTAGAACCTTTCACTTTACTCGTTTCAAGAGAATCATTGCAACACATGACTGAATTCTCGTATCCATAGAAAATACCAACCTCAAGTAGTGGTCTAAACCACCACAACTCTTCCGGGATCCATCTACACATAACAGGCCATAATACTCGAATGCCTCCAAATAAAATCAATTACGGAGGACATCAAGCCTCACACGTACCGCCATAAAGCACATGTGTAACTCAACACTCTGAAGGAACTGATCATTGCCACCATCATGCCAATCCAACCATTGCTAACCGATCCGAATTCTTCTAATTTACTCTAGACTTACCTTAGGAATAATAATAGCTTCATCCAAAACATCGTGAACCCAAATCCGCACTCATCCTGAGTGACCTTATATCACGAGACCATGTTGTCTCAAATCCACGAACCCTCTCATACACTCCTTGCGCACATTTTCACATCCTCAACTGGTACACCCATTCTAAAAATTCCTCTACGAATCCGAATACATTTTCCCTCATTCCCCCAAATGCTACACTGCAAGTCGGAGATAACTTAGAACACTCCAAGCCCCTTTTTCATAATCCGCTGCAAAAGCTCGATTCTTAACCATACTGTGGGCTTGAAATCCTTAAGCACCGTATTTTAACTTTTGAATTCACTAGGACTGTTGCTGAGAGTCACCCACTTTGACTTGGTCCCGAATATAATCAAATTCAAGGCTCTGCTAGCACATGAACCAATAAGGCCCAATATAGCACACATTCCTCAATCCTTTGGTCAAATCACCACTGATGTTTCCTTTTCGTTAGTCGTAATAACCCACCAATACACCAATGACCAGAAACCTCACAAGTAGATAACCATGCAACCCAATCGTAGGCGGGTGGGACTCTCCCAACTTAGCTTGAAGCTACTATTACACAACTGTGGAAATCCACCAAGATTCTTTCTTCATTGTCGACATGATCTTGCACAACCAACCTGCCCAATTCCTCGAAATCCTTCTGTTAGCATTTCATGAACACTCTGAATCTCTAGCAACATTCACATATTCGACCTCTTACTGGATTGTCAGTAAAATCCTTCGCAAAAGCTTCACCAACCATGCGACCGCTGAACTGCTCACAGGAGATAACCCACGTGTGGAAATTACATGCCGACATCTTCCAATGTCGTTGCACGGGGTACAATCACTACGACATCAATAACCTATCCTAAGCTCGTTCTCATTCACCAATTGTACCAGTCTGTTTACTCCTTATGGATATCAACTAAATGTGCGATAATACCTTCCAATTCAAAGTTATATTGCATCCTTCTTCATATCAATCAACTCTTTTCTGTTGCATCTAATCTCCCATCGTATAATAGCCAAAATTTTAAATTAAGTATGTGGACCCAATCACCGTCCACTAAAATTCCCAAATCACTCTAAACTTTTCCTCAAGTTTTGCAGCTATCCTACCACATAACACATATGCTACTTTGCCACTCTCCCACTTTGGTCAAGCCCTCTCCTTTAAGCAACTACTCGACTTTGGCTTCTTACGCCTGACCTTCTAAAAATTTAACCACCGCAAGACACCTCCCACATGTCCTTCCTCATCCTTCGCTTCCCAATTGTTGCCTTAATTCAAAATCCATCTTTATAGGACACTCCACCAACCCAACCTGAACACTCCTAGTCCGATTGCCTTTCCTCCGCCAGAAATAAAATACTAAATCTCTTAATCTTGCACTGAGTAAACATCCTTCCAAGTAATTCACTGCTTCGACGCATAGACAAGCATCCTACCATTACACCACACTGGCGATAGCAACGCACGAATCGACATAACGATCAATGCTAAATCTCAAAACTTTAAGTAACACTGATACTGAACTGAAATGATAGAACGGCCTTCCCCAATGCGACGACAATAGCCCAATCAGATACGCAAGGAGAAACATCATGCACCACATCTGTAGAACCATTACAATTCCTCAATTCCCAATTTATAACAAGTGTTTCACATCGCATAAGATCGAGTGGAAAGGAAATGAAGGCATAAGCCTTAAAGATATCAAACCACACGATGAGGAATCAAGAAGGGAAGTGCTCCTAACAGCCATGTAGCCTCTCGAAGATAAGTACAGATGTTTCCGTACCAATCTGCAAGACTTTACTAGACTTGCCTATGACTCGTGATACCTAAGGGAACCTAGTGCTCTGATACCATGTTGTCACGACCCAAAACCCACTAATGGTCGTGATGGAACCGGACACCACTGTCAGGCAAGCCAACACCAAGAAGTTTCCCATTTTAGTAGTTTTGAAATCATTTATTTTCCTTGCATTTAACAATAAATAATGAACTTCACTGAGTAAATAATGATGTCTTAGCAATTTAAATACTGAATAACCCCATAGTCATCCTAGAACCCGGTGTCACAAGTGCATGAGCAAATTTTTGGGAATTTAAAATGTAATACAATAACTGTCCGGAATACAAATTGGATAGAAAAAAATACAATACTCTGAAGGAAACTCTGTTGGCTTCGGGTCATCTCGGGAGATACATCTCACCTAAGTCTCCGTATCAACCATGTTGTTGCTCCCAATGAGGCCATTAGACATACATGTGCCTATGCAACAAAAATGCACAGCAAGTGTAGCATGAGTATGAAAACAACACGTACCCAGTAAGTATCCAGTCTAACCTCGAAGAAGTAGGACGAGAGGTCAACTTCGACACTTACTAGTACCAATAATGTGAAAAAAATCATGGATTTTATAAGGCGACTGCAAACTCAATAATCATGAAGCAGGTAAACATTTCCTTTGTTAATAGAAATTTTTAAACTTATTTCCATCTTTTTAACAATTTACATCCCCGGCCAATGAGGCCACATCAATTATCAATAATTCCAAAAATAATCAAGCAAGTCATGCGCAAATCATGTCGAGGTCGTACGGCTCGATCCAACATAATATTTAAATTGTGCACTGCCAGAGGGTCGAATGGAGCGAACCATAGATGCATCTATTACCCGCTCGCGAATTATAAATGTGACGCGGTCAAATATAAATAAAAGAATTACTCCGCTCGTGAATCATATATACGACACGGGTACACATAGGTACACACATTCAAACAGTCAACCAAGACTTCATCAGGGAAACAATTACCCAAGGAAATGACAACTTCTCTTTTAACAGTCAAGAAAGTGATGTTTAGCCCTTTGGAAATTTATTTACCAAGTTCGATATGAATTAGGCCTCTTAAATTTTCAATAAGATTATAGGTACGGCAAGTAAAGCATGCTTTTGGGTCCTAGACTACCCGGACATAAGCATAATAATAGCTACCCACGGACTCTCGTCACTCATGCGTACATAGGCCCCCACAAATAGAAGCACATATTTACTTATTTCACCTATGGGGTTAATTCCCTCTTACAAGGTTAGAAAGTAGACTTACCTCGCTACGAAGTTCCATATTCGGCTCCCAAGACCTTTCGACGACTCAAACGGAGGCCCAACGCTCCAAGACTAGTCAATAATTGTGCAAACCCATAAATATATACTTAAATACTCATTATAATCCAATTTCTAACCCCGATCGAATAGTCGATAAAAATTACCCTCGCACCCACGTGCCCGAATTCCAAAAAATTTCGAAGATAAACATTACCCATAACATCACTAACTCAAATACATAATTTATTCTCAATTTCATGCCCAAATTCGTGGTCAAAATTCAAAATTACCAAGTGTTTAGGTTTTCTACCAAAACCCCAACTTTTCACTAATTTTTCATGAATTTCCATGTTAAAATCTGTATATAATCCAAGTATTTAACTTGCAATAGGTGGAATCACTTACCTTGACATAGATGATGAAGATAGAGCTCCAAAATCGCCCCTAGGTCGTCTCCCGTAGAGGAAATTAGAAGAAACGATCCAAAACCATTTTTGCAAACTTATACACTGCTAGGAAACCCTTCTTTACGTTTGCGGGCCTCCCATCGCGTTCGTGAAGAACAAAAATTCTCCAAACCCATTTCCAAACCCGTCTTAGACAGCCTCTAGTATAATAGTCATAACTCTTCGTACAAAATTCCAAATGAAAAATGGTTTACTGTTATAAAAACTATACTCCAAGATATACAACTTTCATGTTTTGGTCATCTCCCAATTCCTTATATATTGAGAGATATAAGCTACCAAAATCAGCCTTGCGCAACACAAAGTTTTTCTTCATCTTCCCGGACAGCCTGTAGTATACCAGCCATAACGTTTCGTACACAAATCCAAATGCTAAATGGTTTACCTTTATGAAAATTAGACACCAAGAGTTACAACTTTCATTTGTATATCATCTCCAAATTCCTTATAGATTGCGAAATATGAGCCTCCAAAGTCAGACCTGTGCAACAGAGATTTCCTTCTTCGTGAACGCGAGAGTCTCTATGCGAACGCGAAGAAGAAAATCCCAGAAGCCAAATCCTTCTTCGCGAACGTGAGAGGATCCTCGCGAATGCGAAGAACAACACCAGATATCAGTAAATCAGCATCCAAGGTAGCCCAAAATGATCCGAAACACACCCGAGGCCCCCGGGACCCCGTCCAATCACACCAACCTGTCCCAAAACATGACACAAACTTGCTCGAGGCCTCAAATCACATCAAACAACATTGAAATCATGAATCGCACCCCAATTCAAGCTTAATGAGCTTTAGAACTTCAAACTTCTACATTCGATGTCGAAACCTATCAAATCACGTCCGATCAAACTCAAATTTTGCACACAAGTCACATCGACATTACGTACCTACTTCAACTTCCGGAATCGGAATCCGACCCCGATATATAAAAGTCCAATCCCGGTCAAACTTCTCAAAAACCTTCAAATTTCTAACTTTTGATAAACGACTCCGAAATAACCTACGAACCTCCAAATCCACATCTGAATGCGCTCCCAATACCAGAATCACCATACGGAGCTATTCCCAGACTCGGAGTCCCAAACGGACATCGATAACATTGAAATGCACTTCAAACTAAATATATGAAATTCTTATAAAAATGCTAACTTCCACAATAGGCGCCGAATGCTCCCGGGTCATCTAAAAACCTGATCCAGACATGCGCTCAAGTCCAAAATCATCATACGGACCTGTTGGAACCTTCAAATCCCGATTCCGAGGCCGCTTACTCAAAAAATCCAATCTTAGTCAATTCTTCCAACTTAAAGCTTCTGAAATGAGAATTCTCTTTCCAAATTGACTCTGAACTTCCGAAATTCCAGTTCCGATCACGCGCACAAGCCATAATACCTGAAGTGAAGTTGTTCAAGGCCTCAAACCGCTGAACAATGCGCTAAAGCTCAAAACGACATGTCGGGTCATTACAATTAAGATCTGAATCAACATAGAATAAATTATTTTTTATGTTAAACCAAGTAATTAAATCTTTTTATTAATTATTTAGGAAGAGAATCCAATTTCAATTATTTTTTAAATTCATCGTATGAGTAAAGTTCTTATTGAAGTTAAAAAAAAAATTAGGATACATCAATTTATTCCATAAATAAAGCGTTAGAACACAAAATTAAAAAGGTTAGTATATTATTAAGAATCAAAATGCTATACATGCTATACAAGTGTCTGAGGAAGCACAATCAAAGCTCTAAACAAGAACAAGCTTTCAAGACTATATTATAAAGAGTCGATTCTGTTATAACGGGATTAACTTAGTAGATGCCTCAGACGGAATCGAAATAATATTTCTATGTCAGGGGAAAGTTTATTGGCAAGAGGGGACCATTTCTCACCCAGCCCTACCTACCCTACGTATTCGAGGTCATGCATTACTTGCAAATATCATATCAAGAGGCATGACACTGTTAGCAATAATAGCAAGTGGTGTACCAATAATGATTTTCTTGTGAGGCCACCAACTATAGATTTGATATACATCTTCAAACAACTTAAATAACCATCACAAATATATCAAAGCAGAGAAATGATGTTAAATTTATAAAGAAAGCAAAATTGATAATATGGGATGAAGCATTTATGCTAAGTGTCAAACGATCAAAATAATTGCATGAAGTTCTAGAGATATATTGGATATTAATAAACCGTTTTGGTGAAAAATTAATGGTTTGGGATGTGATTTCTGTCAAGCACAACCAATAGTTCCAAAATCGACAAAAGCGGAGACTTTAAAAGCTAGCTTTCCAAAATTATACTTCTGGTCTCAAACGAAAAAGATTCAACTGACAAGAAATATAAAGTAAGAACAGATCCAGTATTCAGTGTCTTCTTGCTTCGCATCTGAAATGAAGAAGAGCATCCAATAAAAGATGATTTGGTTCTTCCTGAACACTTGGTTATCAATCTCAATGGTAATAGTAGTGCATTTAATAAGAGAAATATTTCTATCATTAGATTAAAACGCAATTTGTGCAAATCGCATGATAGAATTAAAAAAGATATCCTAGTTAGAAGAAATGAATATGTTGATCAACTAAATAAAAAGTTAATTGCAAAATTTTATAGTAAAAACAAAAATGTTTTTCAGTTTTTGACTCAGCAGAAAATGATATCAACAATTACTACCAAGAAGAATACTTAAATACTTTAATATTAAATGACCTTCTACTATACATGTTTGTTGTCAAGTTTCTTCTTTCTTACGTATGTTAGTGTCACCGCATATATAATAGACTAAGTTAAAATTGATCTTCCATTGTATATATGTTAATTTTGAAGAAAAATGTCTGTCATGCTACTGAAAAACTTAGATACGTCGAATAACTTATGTAATAGCACACAGATGGTATAAAGAAGTTTTGACAATAACGTCATACATGCAAAAATTATGATACTTGTTAATGTGCTTCTAAGTATATTTTTATCCCGGAATTCAACTTTCATCTTTCAAAACTAAGGAATATCCTTTTAAATTTGTCTGAAAAATAATTTTTAATATGTCTACGTTTTGCAAATATAATAAATAAAGCACAAGGACAAACATCCAAAATATTAGATTATATTTACTGCAAATATGTTTTCTTACACGAAAAACTGTATGTTGCACAGAGGGATATCAAGATCGACAACAAGAGTTATGGTTAAGGCAGAGCAACCAACTCATTAGGAGGAAACATACACAAAAAAATATTATCCACAAAGAAATGTTCGTTAATCTACCATCACATTAGATACTTTTAAACAATAATATATAATTATCTAACTAACATGATAAAATTGATCATTTGTGTAAATTTTGATGATATCCTTTTATTTTAAATTCACGTATTATGCTAATGTAATAATATTTTTCGGCATTTAGATGATTGATGTATTGTTATACATAAAATTTCGCTGATTATTTAAATTTTATTGTTCTTTCATATCAATAAATGTTTAATCATCACTGACACTATTAACGTGCAATGCACATTCATAGATACTAGTACACTAAAAAATAGATTAGATATTAAACTTTTTAAAGACGGATTAAATATGTATAAGAACTATATTATCCATTTAGAAAACAAATAACTAATGGGCTTAACTTTTACTTTGTAGAACCTCAAATTGAGAATTTCTCAAATTTGGGAGACTAGAAATTCTCCCAAAGTGATCATATTCAAAAAGTCGTAGATAATATAGTTACTCGTACTATCCGACAACTAACTCATTTTTTATCTGTATTAAATATGGGTCGAATTCGAATTAATTTATTCTACATTACCTGTTTTCAACCCGACATATATCCAACCCGGCTCGCCCATTTGCCACCCCTACTCCTATCAATTCTAGCTACTTCAATCCAAAAGGTGCATCACTAGAACTCAGCAAAAACAGCTCACAGCTCAAAAAGTTACCAAACGGAGCAGAAGAAATTAGAGATATATCCATTAATACAACTAGAACTGCTTTTATATAATATCAAAAACGCCTGAATACTAAAATAAAACCCAGTTCCTCTCAAAGTTGTATTGCATAACCAGAGCCCAAAATTGAGAATAACACAATGGGTCACACAATTGGGCGTGCCAAAAAGCTAGGTACCACAAAGAGCGAAGCAGCCTATCCAGGTCACACCCCTGTTTTCCGCAATTCAGCAGCACCATGAGCAAAGTGGCACCTGTCTCCAAAAGTGCAAGACCCTTTAGCAAAATTCTCACACAACTTTGTCTTGAAGTTGCTACCTGGAGGAGCAGCACCACCAGGAATTGCAGGTGTTCTTCCAGGGCCACCTACTGAACCAAGGCTATTGATCAACTCGCTTACCATGGCACTAGCCTGTGAAATTTGTTCAAACGTGCCCTCTAGCTCGATGTTTCGGAGATTTTTATCTGTTTCATGATCCCGGATTGCTAGCTTGGCACCTGTCTGCCTACAAATCTGCTTAGAGTGCACTCCACCCTTCCCAATGATGGCTCCAGCAAGGGAAGCATCTACGCTGATCTTAGCAGTGGCTGACGTACCGAAACTAGCAGCAGGTCCTGAAACAGCAGGCTCTATCCGCCCGCCAAAACGGCCTGGAGCTGGTCCAACTCTCATTGCACGTGGATCCTCCTGTGAAGGCATGATAGGCTTTCCAACTTCCCATTCCCCATGAGCATAATTGCATTTGTCTCCAAATTTGCATCCCTCGGCTGTGTTGTATTTGTTGCAAAGTTTGGTTTTCACAGAAGGAGAATTTCCATTGGACATGGGGGATGCTGCAGCATTTCTCAATGATGGAGCTGGTGCCAATTTCATCATCTGAGCCACAGCATTGTAGCCACCAGGGACGTAGTGAAGGAAATGGCAGTTCTCACCGAAGGGGCAGCCAGCAGTGCTGCACAACCAAAAGAATCAAACATCAGCTTAGGCCACTTTAGAACCAAATTTCCCATCACAATTAGCCAGCATAGATAATTCAGGCACAACAGATGGAAAGCAGTACAGTTCCACACAACTGGATTAGCATACAAAAGCAAAATATTTCATCTGGGATACTTTCTAAACAAAGCAAAAGTGCCCTTCACCACTAACCCAATCCCAGTTTCCTCTTGCATTAAGGTGATGTAACGGGTTTAACAGTCATGATTCAAGGAAAAGAAACTCACAAAACAAGAAAGTTACAGGGTTTAAGAGTGCAGAGTCCTATGTTCCAACTTGCAGGAACAGGATGAGAACCTCTTCACTTATGCCCCCACTATGCAAGGAAACAAAACTAAGATATTCATTCTAACCAATACAGGACATAACTAAAGAATAAAGTTGATCTTTATCAAAAATGCAAAATAAAAGGCAAAACTGAGGACTTTGACTCGGTCAACGCAAAGGACAAGACAAATATTCATCTGGATGAATTTATAGAACTAAAAGATATGCTAACAACTATGAAAAAGGAAAGCAGAAAGAACATTGTCCATGAGTTCAAATATAAATCAGCGACAGAAATCTCACACACTGCATACATAAAAGAAATTAGCATTATCTGTGTCCTGATTAAATTCAGGCGGATACAATGGAAAATCTAATAAGAACTACTATTATTTTATTTTTTTGATAAGTACTTCTATTATCTATGTAGATTAAGTTTTGCTTGTCAACCAATCAACTCAGAAAGTACGACAGCAACAAATGATTACATATTCATTCTTTTAACATGTAAAAGTCTACTAGTGAATAAACATTTATATTAATGAGCATAAAAAGCAAAAAAATCTCATGTAGACCACTCACAGAACTACAAAAGAAAATAGGGCACACTGAAGAAGCATGACATTAAGAGAGAGAGAGAGAGAGAGAGAGAGAATTGGCCCTCAGGTGCCTTAACTATCATTATGCAGCTCAAAACTCTGCCCAAAAATTCACTAACTGGAAGACCAGCTAAAGTGGTTTTCAAGATTAACTTCACTGATTACTAGACTCAGTTTCAGAAGAGTGTCGAGTATGACGACAATTAAGCTGTTTTATTAGGCCGAAAGAGAGAAATTTGAGAAGCTTTAGATAGTACATCTTAGAAATGAAAGGTGGATCAATATACCTGTTTTCAATGTATAAAGAAACACTGATAACACACCATTACAGTAAAAATTAGGTAGAATTTTAGAAAACTGTTGATATATTAGAAACCAATTCTCATTCCTCCAAATGCATTCTACATTTATATTAGCAATTGTAAATGTTGCACTTCACATTAACTTAATGTCTATATAAATTAAAGGTCATTAGGTAGGCAAAGATTTGAACCTGAAAAACTTCGTGCATGGCTTTGATTTGCTTCCTATACCACTTGATAAGGAGTCCATTTCTGTTGAACCAAATTAATTATTTATCCCAGTTAGAAATCTTCTTGTTAAAATTAATGCTAGATGAAAATTAGACAGATATCATATTCTTATCACCAGCACAATTAAACTAAATTGTGTAAGTTGAAAACATAGAAAGAAGCTAAATAGCACACGAGAAGTTCACCAAATCTTCTCATCCATCTCATCAGCGAAGCAATTGCAGCAATATCGAATTATAAATTGAGTAAATTTCTTTTTCATCAGGAATAATTCCTACAAATCTACTGACTTCTTTTTCTACCATTTTTTAAACCAAAACAAGTTAGCCGGAACATGACAAGGTCCTCACATGTACATAGGCAGATTCACGATTTTAATTTGCTGGATTCAACATTAAGGTTTTCACACTTGAACTCATTGTTGTGGATTCAAAATGTAATACTTTTCTAACAAATTCCCACATATGTATCTATACTCCTGTGTCAAAAAGGCTGGTTTCAGCTGAAACGTTGTTTACATGCTCCATCCGCAACTACACATGTATGTATGAGACATATCACTCCATCAGAGAATGCAAGGATAACTATATTATACTATAATGTTCAAAGTTTTTATGTTATAACATAGCATTCATGGAGCTGTTCCTTCAGCCCAAATGGATTAAATTCAAAATCTGCTGAACATCTTTCTGACTAAATAGACATGGACAGGAAATTCTCTTTTATTTCATACTCAATTCCCTCTTAGAAATTAGAAAAGCTAATATATTTGCCTCCAGATGAACCTTACAGATAAGGAGTTTGGCCTCTAGAAATAAGAATTCTGTTTCTTTGTTTTTCTCTTGAGAGTAACTACTAATAAATTTACTAACTTAAGCCATATCAAGAGAACTTCAAAGTAAGATGAACATGCATCCCCACATATGTACAAGGTAGCCACACTGAATCTAACCACAAAACATATAGGAACAGTTGAACAGCGGATGTATAGTTAATCCCTATAAATATTCCTAATATCAAAAGCACGGTTAAGAAGTTTGAAGCACAACCCAAAAGAAGCATGAAATTTTTGTTATAAGCGAGATTTCCCACTTAAATGGTCCGACCACTCTACTCTTCTCCACTTAAATACCAGCTCGACCTTTCTCCGTTTAAATCCAAAGCTTTGGGTTCGAACTCGTGACATGCGCCTAGTTCACACACATCACGGCTCTTTCCACTAGACAAATTCAGTGTGGCCCCAAACAAGCATGAATTCAAAAAACAAAAGTATACTACTAAAGAAAAAAATATTAAAGAATAATGTATAAAACCTGGCTTATATTTCTTTACACCGCCATTGACGTTGGCACCAGCATCATTTCTGTTTCTCTTTCGGTTGTCCATAGCTGGTTAACTCACAGATCGAGGTTCGAAGCAAGTGAACAACAATTACTGTAAAATTTGATTACGTATAAACTAAAGAGAACAAAAATTCACTTAAATGAACAAGATTTGGTAAGGGTAAGTAGCCAAAAAGAGTATTAAGGAGGAGCCAAAACTGGAAACCCTAAATATGGAACTAGGGTTTTTCGCGAAGGGAGAAGAAGAATTGGGGCGGGAGGCATTTATATGAGCTTATTGGATTTGTATACTCGGGTTTAAATTCGGTTAAGAGTGTGAGTTTGGATTCCGCGCGGGATTTTCTGGAAACTTTGGTGCGAATCTTAAAGGCGCAAGGAAAGTCACGTGCTGTGACGTGCGAGCCGATGTCACTCGTGATTATGGACTTCCTCTTTACGACGAGGCATTTGTATCTATACCCGATTTTTGTGTCATATTTTAATTTGTGTTCGTTTTATAAAAAAAAGTTACAAGTGTGTCTGTTTTTTCGCATAACTTCAGTATACAGGGGCTGAAGTAGCAAAGGCAATCACGCAAAATTTCAGCACCTGAAGTAGCAAGTGTATTGAACCAAGTATGCTGAAGTTTTTGTTTGTAATTGATGAACTTAAGCATAGTAGCTGAAGGTTTGTTCTCTATTTGCTGAAGTTGTTGTATAACTTGTGCACGTCTTAACGCAAAAGCTTTTATTTGTAATTGCTGAAGTTTTTATTTTTGTAACTGGCGAAGTTTTTGTTTTGTAACTGGCGATTTTTGTTTTTATAACTGGTGAAGTTTTTGTTTAACTTTTGCACGTCTTAATGCAAAGCTTTTGTTTGTAATTGCTGAAGTTTTTGTTTTTGTAACTGGCGAACTTCAGCTCTAAGTTTTTGTTTTGTAACTGGCGATTTTTGTTTTTATAACTGGTGAAGTTTTTGTTTAACTTTTGCACGTCTTAATGCAAAGCTTTTGTTTGTAATTGCTGAAGTTTTTGTTTTTGTAACTGGCGAACTTCAGCTCTAAGTTTTTGTTTTGTAACTGGCGAACTTCAGTTCTAGAGCTGAAGTTTTTATTTTTGTAACTGGCGAACTTCAGCTCTAGAGCTGAAGTTTTTATTTTATAAAGCTCTGATAAACATATTTATGGCAATCATCCCATGAACTGAAATTCCATAGCAGCACCAACAGCAGCAGAAGAAAGAAGAAGAAGAAAATGAAGGAGGAGAAGGATGAGGAAGAGAAAGGGGGCTAAAGTTATTTAAAAAGTGGGTACAAGTTAAAAGTTTTTAAAAAATGGGTATAGGTTAAATTGGGACGACCAAATAGAGTGCCCCGTACAATTTTTACCTCTAGTTCTATTGGCTTTTCTAAAAATAGGCCCAAATCGTTTCAAAGGCCGAAGGCCCAAATCACTATTTCAAATTTTATTACCCTCAGTACTCAATTTCTAATCTAATTACATAATATCTATAAAATTACCAACTATATACATTTTTAGGCATTTAATGATAATAATTAAATCCTAAAATCACTCTAACCTCTATATCCCGCTCCCCCGCGTTTCTCTCTCCACACCTCATCCCCCTTTTGAAGAAGACGTTAAAGTGTTTTTAAGTTGGACTAGTCAAAAATATTTTTTATTTGCAGCTACTCTGTTAATTTGATCTTTGGGCTAGGCAATACATGGAATGGTTTCATTGTGGAAATTTTGGTACCATCATCTTTTGATTCATTTGTAAAGCTTGAGATGTTTTAGCTTGTCGGCTGTGACGATCCCTAGAGGGATATTATCATGGAATTTTTACATTCCTATACACTCTTCTTAAAAAATTCCTCTACATTTTTTCACTCAACTTCAAAAATCAATCCCCATTTTTATAGATTCAAGCTCTAAATACTCTACCACACACCTCCATTAACGTTTGTTGCTTCCTTAACTTTCAATGAAGAAGAAAACGCTTTCGAAGAGTAGCCCTAATTCCAGTAAGAGAGCAGCAATTCCACCCTTAAACAACTTTGAATTTGAATTTGAGTTTTCAAAAACCATTATTTGTTTGGATTAGGTATTGTTGCAGACAATTGGGAATATTATTTTGAGTTTATATCTCAATTTTGAGGGTGTTTTGGTGAAGATTTGATTTGATTTGATTTTGGCTGAATTTCCAATTGAAACTCGAAGAAGAAGAAGAAGAAGAAGAAGAAGAAGAAGAAGAAGAAGAAGAAGAAGACATGACATACATTATACTTACGAAATTGTAGTAAAGTTGTAGAAAAGTTGTAATATGTTGTTTATATTTTTTTAAATTTAAATATTGTATGAAAGTTGAACAATATTGTATAAAAATTGTATTTAAGTTGTATAATATTTTAATTGCATATAACTGGGTAGAAATAATGTATGAAAGTTGTAGATAAGTTGTAGATAGGTTCTAGATAAGTTGTATAATATATAATTAGTTGTATGAAATTTATTTTTAGTATGTATAAATCAGATACAAAATATACAAACACGTCTTAATATAAGTTTTGTATAAAAATTGTATTTAAGTTGTATAATATATAATTAGTTGTATGAAATTTATTTTTAGTATGTATAAATCAGATACAAAATATACAAAAGACATATTGTATAAGTTTTGTATAAAAATTGTATTTAAGTTGTATGATATTGTAGTTGTATATAATTTGGTAGAAATAATGTATGAAAGTGTAGATAAGTTGTATAAGTTGTATAATATGTAATTAGTTGTATGAAGTTTGTTTTTACTATATATAAATCAGATACAAAATATACAAATGACATATTGTATAAGAAATATATAAAAATTATATTTAAGTTGTATGATATTGTAGTTGTATATAACCAGGTAGAAATAATATATGAACGTTGTAGATAAGTTGTATACTATGTATTTCATTTTTAATTTGTATTTTGTTGTAGATGTATTAAATTTATACAAAATTTATTTTTAATTTATATGTTGTACCATGCCGTTATATATTAACCATCATTAACCTAATCGAAGCCCTCATGTAATAATCACGATACTACAGTTCAGAGTACATATCAATGTATGTTATTGAAATTTCTAGTTCTATTGGGAATTTTGCAAGACGGGCAACCAAAATCTTTGAAACGTTTTTCATTATCTAAAATTACATAAGTGCGTGACAAAGAGATATTTTTGTTACAGAGAAGAAATAATGATATAAGTGTGTGACAAAGAGATATAATTTGTAGCATAGACAAATCATAAAATTAAGAAAGAAGAAAAATAGAAATGTGTCACAAAAAAGAAGAAAAATGAGGATTTCTTCATTGTATTCTTACGAACACGGCAATTGACGAAACGAAAGATATTAATTGCTTAGAACTTACTTGCCTTCGGAATTTTATGTGTACCATAACTGCTATCTTAATTGTCACGAAGAGGTGGGAGAAAAAAGAAAAAGGGTGTAACTAAATCCCTTGATTGAAGGCACAAATAATGGATTGGGAGCTTTTTAAGGTGGATTGTGTATACTTTGTAACTAAAATGTGTTTAGGTCGGGTAAATACCAAAACATGAATATATTTTCGTAATAAGGTTTCAAATAGTGTATAGGAATGAAAAGATTCCTTTGTAAAAATAGCGCGGGCTAGCCAGTTTTCGGGCTGGTCATTCAAAAATAAAAATTATTACCTCCTATAGCAAAGGTATACACCCTATTTTTTATTATAAATCAAAATTATTTTAAAATATTATTTTCTATAGCTACCTGATGCGTGGCTAGAATCCATAGTTTTAAGCATCATGTACCTTATATTTTGTATGCTTTGTGATAAAAGTACACGTTATATGTGTATAATGGAGTCTATTTCATCATATTCCCAGAGGATCAGGAGAATACCACGTTTACTTGCCCTTATGGCACATTCGCCTTCAAGCGAATGCCATTTGGTCTTTGTAATGCACCATCCACCTTCCGGAGATGCATGATGGATATTTTCACTGACATGGTGGAAAAATTCGTAGAGGTATTCATGGACGACTTCTCAGTCTTTGGGTCATCCTATGATGATTGTTTGAAAAATCTGATCATGGTGTTGGCCTGTTGTGAAGAAACGAATCTGGTGTTAAATTGGGAGAAGTGTCACTTTATGGTGCAGGAAGGTATCGTTTTGGGTCATAGAGTATCTAAAAGCGGCATCGAAGTTGATAAGGCAAAAGTGGAGGTAGTTGAAAAACTACCTCCACCAATTTCAGTGAAGGGAATCCGGAGTTTCTTCGGACACACAGGATTTTATAGGCGCTTTATTACATATTTTTCTAAAATTGCTACTCCGTTGTGCAGATTGTTGGAAAAAGATGTCAAGTTCAGTTTTGATGCACCCTGCCTGAAGGCATTTGAGGAGATCAAGATGAAATTGGTAGCTGCCCCCATAATTGTTTCACATGATTGGTCAATAACATTTGAACTTATGTGTGATGTAAGTGACCATGCAATTGGGGCAGTGCTAGGCCAAAGGAAAGACAAGGTGTTTTATTCCATCTACTATGCGAGTAAGACCCTCGATGATGCACAACAGAATTACACCACCACTGAAAAGGAATTGTTAGTTGTGGTGTGGGCCTTTGAAAAATTCGGGGCATACTTGGTGGGCACGAAAGTTATTGTCCACATAGATCATGCAGTAATCAGGTACTTATTTACAAAGAAAGAATCTAAAGCTCGATTGATGCACTGGGTTTTCTTATTACAGGAATTTGATGTGGAGATAAGAGACCGAAAGGGCATTGATAACCAAGTAGTTAGCCATCTGTCAAGGCTGGAAAATCATGATCATGTTGAGGAGGGTGGAGATATTAAAGAAGTCTCACCTAATAAGCAACTTTTTGCTATAACCCAAGACCCTCCTCCATGGTATGCCGATTATATGAATTATCTGGTGAGTGGGGTACTTCCTCCGGAAATAGAATCTGAAGCAAGGAAGAGGTTTTTACGCAATGAGAAATTTTACTACTGGGATGAGCCCTACCTGTACAAAGAATGTGGTGATCAGTTAATGAGGAAATGCATTCCTGATGTAGAAGTGGAATGGGTGTTGTACGATTGTCATGCATCACCATATGGAGTCCATCATGGTGGCGATCGAACGGCAGCGAAAGTGCTACAATCTGGGTTCTTTGGCCAATACTATTCAAAGATGCCCACGCATTTGTTAAAAAGTGTGACCAGTGCCAGAGAACAGGAACGATAACAAGGAAGCACGAGATGCCTTTGAATAATATCTTAGCGGTAGAGATTTTTTGTGTATGGGGGATAGACTTTATGGGTCCATTCCCATCATCCAGGGGACATAAATACATTTTGCTGGAAGTTGACTACGTGTCGAAATGGGTGGAGGCGATTGCATTACCAACGAATGACGCCATGGTTGTCGCTGCGTTTGTGAAGAAGAATATATTCTCCAGATTTGGCACTCCACGGGCCTTGATTAGTGATGAAGGAACCCATTTTTGCAATCGGTTGTTGAATAACCTTTTAGCTAAATATGGGGTCCGTCATCGAGTTGCAACAACATATCACCCTCAAACTAGTGGCCAAGCAGAGGTATACAATAGAGAAATTAAGCAAATACTAGAGAAAACGGTGAGTGTGAACAGAAAGGATTGGGCTGCTAAGTTAGACGATGCCTTATGGGCATACAGAACAACATACAAAACACCAATTGGGGCATCGCCGTACAAGTTGGTCTATGGGAAGGCATGTCACTTGCATGTAGAGCTTGAACACAAGGCGTATTGGGCCATCAAGAAGCTAAACATGAACCTTGAAGCCGCGGGTGAGAGAAGATTGCTGCAATTGGATGAATTGGATGAGTTCAGGTTGCACTCATATGAAAATTCCAAACTTTACAAAGAAAAAACCAAGAGATGGCATGACAAACATATAAATCTGCGTCATTTTGAGCCAGGCCAACATGTATTATTATTCAATTCTAGGCTTAGACTGTTTCCTGGGAAGCTGAAATTGAGATGGTCAGGCCCATTTGAGATAGTGAGAGTCACCCCATATGGTGCACTTGAGTTGCGAGCTATACATGGTGAAAGAAAATTTTTAGTGAATGGACATAGAGTCAAACACTATTGAGGTGGTACCATAAATCGTGAGAAGACCAAAGTTGTGCTCGCTGATGAGTGAAGCGAGATTCTGTGTCATGCCGCGATGTTAAATCAGGCGCTTCATAGGAGGCAACCTATCGACTTGTTGTAATCGTCATGCCACGACATTAACTAAGGCGCTTATTGGGAGGCAACCCAATTCTTAGTTAAATCTTAGCATGGCTAGAAGTAATTCTTGTAATTATAGGTACTAACGAGCTTGGGAATGCATTCGGGGGTTAAGGAGCAGTGTGCTAGCATGACGGAAGGCCTGGCTAAAGCCAGGGGGCCGGGCGATAAGCCCCTAACGCCTGGCTAACGCCGGGGGGACCGGGAAATAAGCCCCTAACGCCAGGGTGGTTTGGGCTTTTTAGCTCTAACGCCTGGCTAACGCCAGGGTGCCCGAGATTTTAGACCAAAACGCACATTAAATGCCAGGTATGTTCCACTTCTTTTTTTTTTTCACCCCCCAACTTTCCCAAGAACACCACTTCATCCGACAAAAACACAACAAGTTCACAGTACACACATCTTCACCCAAACACCAAGTTCACTAGCACAAGTTCACATCACACACATCTTCCCCCAAATCTGCACAAATTCGATTTCGTGGTCAACTTCATCCGACAAACACACATCAAGTGTTGAGGTATGATTCTATACCTAACCCTTGTTACTTCGAAGTGGGTATTACAATTATGAAAGGCGTAGCCTCGATTCATGGTGATTCTTTATGGGTTTATGCTATTCACGGTCATAGTGTATCATATTGTGATTCCCAACCCCCGAACCCTTTAGGAATGGGCTGAAATTAATCTAAGTGGTATTATGGAACCCCAACCAGATTTGGGTACATGAGGTAGTCCCTCAAGTCCATAAGAGCTCTCATGGAAATTTTTCTAGCCAAGTGCTCGATGTAATGCCTCAATGGCAATACATAT
>ML441133.1:0-11466 GCA_005239535.1 Nicotiana rustica | reverse complement strand
CCTACATTACAACCTTAAAAGTCCTAATTGATCCAAGATTTGGCTAACTTGAATTAGTGGAGATCTACACTACGGGCAAACTTATGGTATGACCATGGGATGCATATGAATTCTTTGTGAGAGTGAGGGAATTTGTTCAATTGTGTGATGTCCTTAAATTATGTTCAAAAGTATATTTGAATGTGTGGACTAGTTATATTCACTCTTTTGTTGTTGATAAGGGCACATGATCTCATGAACGATTGATAATGTTCTAAACTTTCTTGTTGAGTAGGTGCGTGAATTGAGAGGGCTTAGTGGTTGCAAGTTGACTCTTGAGGTTGGGTGGTTGCAATTAGGTTATTGGTGTTATTGATTAAAGTGTTATACTTGGGCATGTTTAAAGAAGGGAAAGAATGTGAAATTTTGTATGTTCATACTTGATTGCCGGCATCGATCATAATTAAGGGGTAATGTGTGTGATTGAAAAGTAAAATACTCCTTGTTAGTGAAATGTGTACGTGTTGAAGGATATTGCTCGAGGACGAGCAAGAGTCTAAGTGTGGGGTGTTGATGTGTGGCTAGAATCCATAGTTTTAAGCATCATGTACCTTACATTTTATATGCTTTTGTGATAAAAATACATGTTATATGCCTATAATGGAGTCTATTTCATGTGTAGGTGAATTGGAGATGGAAGCCGAGCTAAAGGGGTGTATAAACGTCAAAAATATGCTCAAGAGTCGAAAAGGAGTGACCCGGGCCATAGCCGGGCGTTTTAGCCCAAAAGCCTGGATTAACCCGGCGTTAGCCGGGCATTTCAGCCCAAACGCCAGCCATACCCAGGCGTTAGTGGGGCGTTAGAGCCTAAACGCCTGGCCTACCCAGGCTTTAGCTGGGCGTTTGGGGCTTAACGCTTGGGGTCCCTGGTCCGGTAAATTCTGAGTTTTGAAGGTTTTAAGTGTTTCCCGGTTGGAATAGAAGTCTCCTACACGTTTAGGGTTTATCCCAAACATATAAATAGACCCAAAAAACACAACTTTTGGAGGAGGATGCCATTTTGGGAGAGAATATACACACAAGATCATTGAGGAAGCAAAGGATTATCAGTTTTCTTCATCTTATTCTAGTATTTTCCATTTATGCAAGACTTATGCAATTGTTGAATTCTAGCATGAGTGGCTAAACACCCATTGTTCTGGGGTTGTGGTTTAGCCATGAATATTGTTATTCGACATTAACTTAACCTTGATTATAGTTCGCTCAATATATGGTTGTTTCTTCAATTCCGTGTTTAATTGCTTAATTGTTTGGCCGACAGTTTAGTTCGATATACTATCTATGTTATGCTTGGGAAAGTCGTATATAGATTAGAGAAAAATTAAAAAGAGTGCGATCTTAACCCTTCAGGGGAGCAGATTTGTGGTTAGTATAGGAATATACCTAGTCACTGTGCTTAATTAAACATCGTAATCGTAGTGCGTTCTAATAGATTAATTTCATAGGAATATAGGCGTTAATCTATTGAGAATAGGCGAGTAGTACTTCGGGAGAAGGCTACGAGAGCAATTATCGATTAATTAGCAACCATGAGTGAATTATATGAAAGGGAGAGTTAATTAGAATGCAATACGAGTGGTGAATTGATCACAACCCTGGAATATTTGTCTCTATTGAATACACAACAATACTCTCGTTACTTGATAATTAGTTCATATAATCGTAGAATAAATTAGTTATATTCCTGGATTTTGTTTTAGCTCGATTAAATATCAATTAGAATGATTCAATAAGTAGTTTACGCAAGTCCCTGTGGGTTCGACATTCGATTTAATATTATATTACTTGCTACGACCACGTATACTTGCGTGTGCGATTTGGACCAACAAGTTTTTGGCGCCGTTGCCAGTTATCAAAATACCCGACCAACGGGGGGCCTTCCAAGTGACACTGAAGCTAATCGTAAAGCATCTGTTAATGCTATATCATTGAGGAATGGGAAGGAATTGGAAGAAGTTCAGTCCAAGAAGAGGAAGCAGGTAACTTTTGATGAGGAACCAATCACTATTGAATCAACATCAAACAACCCGAAAGAATCAGATAAGCTAGCAAATGAGGCGGTCGCTGAGCAACCCCCACCAATTGTTGCGAGGCCACCCCCTCCATTCCCTCAAAGGTTGCAAAAGGTGAAAGATAATGCCGCATACAAAAGTTTCTTGACCTCTTGAAGCAGGTACAAATCAATATTCCACTGGTAGACATTTTGCAGGAGGTGACCAAATATGCTAAATACATCAAGGACATTGTGGCAAATAAATGGAGGTTGACTGAGTTCGAAACTGTGGCACTCACGGAGGAAGTTAGCTCAAGAATTCAAAGCAAGCTACCTCAGAAATTAAAAGATCCGGGTAGTTTTACTATCCAAATATCAATTGTTAAGCATGAAGTCGGGCGAGCTTTGTGCGATCTTGGGGCAAGTATAATTTGATGCCGCTATCTGTGTTCAAGCAATTGGGGTTGGGTGAACCACGCCCAACAACAGTAATTTTACAATTGGCTGATCGCTCCCTTGCTCATCCTGATGGAGTAATTGAAGATGTGCTGGTGCGGGTGGGTTCCTTCATATTTCCAGCTGATTCATTATCTTGGACTATGAGCCTAATCAGGAATTCCCATTTATTTTGGGGTGTCCATTCCTATCTACGGGCCGAGCTATCATCGATATGTGTGAAGGGAAGATGACAATGCGAGTTGGTGATCGAGTGGAGGTGTTTAATGTTTATAAGGCACTCAAGTTGCCTGTCCACTATGAGGAGCTATCCATGATTATTGTAGTGGAAAGCAAATCGGAGTCAATGGTTCCATACATGAGTCCTGTTGACCCCAAGTGTTAGTTCGGGATGAAGAAGACTGTGGGGATGGAACAAGGGGAGACATTGAGAAAGCTTTTGAAGTATCTTGCAGTTACCTCCACGGGCTAGGAAAATTTGAAGAGTTGAACAAGCATGTTACTCTAACCCCTCCTAAGCCATCTATTAAAGAGGCTCCAAAATTGGAACTCAAACCTCTTCCAGCACATTTACGCTATGCTTATTTGGGGAACTCTGAGACATTGCCCGTGATCATCTCATCCAGCCTGACCAATACACAAGAACAGAAATTGCTTAGGGTACTTCGCAAGAACAAAAAGGCAATTGGGTTGACCATTGCAGATATTAAAGGAATCAACCCATAATTTTGCATGGATAAAATATTTGTGGAAGATGGACATCGCCCGAGTGTTGAGCAGCAAAGAAGGCTAAATCCCATCATGAAAGAAGTGGTGAAGAAAGAAGTAATAAATTTTCTAGATGCAGGTATCATTTTTCCTATTTCTGACAGTAACTGGGTGAGACCGGTTCAATGTGTGCCCAAAAAAAGAGGGATAACCGTGATTGAGAATGAGAAGAATGAGTTAATTCCCACCCGCACTGTTACGGGTTGAGAACGAGAAGAATGAGAAGAATGAGCTGATCTAGTTTTTTATGCTGGAGTATTTTCCGGATGTTGAACAATATTTTTGTTCAGATTTATCTTTACATAAAAAGTGGTTAAATTTTGATTACTTTTGAAGTTGTTGCTATTTTTGAATGACCACTTGTAAATCTGACTATTTTTTAATTTCTCCCATTGAATTTGTA
Organism: Nicotiana rustica; assembly: GCA_005239535.1. NCBI lineage: Eukaryota > Viridiplantae > Streptophyta > Magnoliopsida > Solanales > Solanaceae > Nicotiana > Nicotiana rustica. Next base: position 7,807 of record ML441133.1, on the reverse strand, counting down.
CTCATTTTTTAATGATAATTTAACTAATACCTTATTTTTGGATAACTTCAGGTATATATACTTTTCTTTTTTTTTTTTTACTGTTGTATCTTCTTTTTTTGTGCTTAGAGTTTCTTCTTCTTCTTCTTCTTCTTCTTCTTAGTGGCAAAATGAGTTTGTTAAATTTGTTGTTATTTTGACAATGATGATTGAGATTTGTACTTTATGATATTTCAAATTTATATTTTGAATTTGAGCTCATTTGGAGTAGATTTGAATATTGATTCATGTATTGCTATTGAAATTCGAAAAACAAGTTTATGTTCAGAACTTAAAATTCGGAATTCTGAAGATGGCATTTGAAAGATAGACTCTCAATTCTTTCCATGTTGGATGGTTTTAACGAAGGTAGTTCAATCTTGTCTTCATTTCTTTAGCTTGCCTCAATTAAAATCCCTTTCTTTTCATAAGAATATGTTGATAGTATTTGTCAAACATGGTCAAAATCTATTTCTAAGGTCTCAAATTACCACACGCTTCTTGCAAGTCTAATTACTACTAGATAGTGATGGCCCGTGCCAATACGGGTCCAATATTGTGAGAGTTGGAATGACTATTCATGATTGTATTTATTTTCTTTAACATACATAATTTTTTATATATGCGCCAAAGGAGAATATGATATTCTATAATCTAGACAATGGTACATTTTCCGGTAGAACCATTCTATATTTTAGCCATATGCCCAAAAATATAGAGAAAATATATGCAAATACATGATGACCACATCTCGGTTCTTGTCTGAATTTGTCTCGTCAGTAGAGTGGTTTAGCTGGTCAACTAGCATAAAAAAGCTTCCCCTTTTTATTTTTCTCCTTGCGAACCTCTTGCTTAGCTTTTGAATTTTGAAGTTTGTCTCCTTATCAATAAGACAAGACTCATGTAAATAAGATAAGTAGATGAAGGCATTAGACAAATGAGGTAAACTTCAGACATAACAGTGCCAACATTTAGATTGTTTTGTCTGAAGTTTGGCCTGATAGTCCAAATTTCTAATATATTTGTATGAAGTTTGGAGTATTAATCTCAAACATTAGATATATATTGTCCGAAGTTTAGCATGGTATGTCTGAAATTTCTCTTTGGCAAGCCTAACTTTCGCATTGTATAGGATAAAATATGATGTGACATGTGGATATCTAAAAGTAGGACACGTGGAATCCAAGATGGGGATGGATGAAGACCCGACGCAGTCGTTCCGCTTGTCACTAGATAGGATAACGTTCATAAAGGTGTATTAAATGCTCTGAAACCGGTAGTATTTACTAGAGAATATTTTGCAGCATTAAGAGCGACGATCCGTTACAGAGAAGTTGACATTTATGTTCACTGTTACATCTTCATCAATGGCCCTCATAATTGACATTAAAGGAGGACACGATCCTAGGACCTCCTTCCCTAGACATAGCTATAAATAGTGAGCTCAATTATCATTGTAAAATACATGAATTTTCTGGCTAAACTTACACTATATTCTACACAAAGCTTTATACAATCTTACTTTCTTACTTTTTGATCTCATCATTGTTGTTCCCGCAAACCGTGTTCACAAAATCATCTCTGCTGTTTCATCTACATTCTAAGGCTAAGTATTATATATTTATTCAATTATTATATTATTTTAGGATCAAATTAGTTCACTTGTCTAGAAACTGCGTATAAACAGTTTACCGTACCATTTACGGGTAAATAGTTTGGCACCCACCGTAGGTCCTAGATATCCGTACAATTAAATTGATCTTTGCCTTTTTTAATAATGTGTTATGATTATTTTGTCTTAGAAAAAATCACAAAAATGGCAGATAACACTATTAACGACACACACAACCCCGAAATTCGAGGGGATCAACCTCATTTGGAGTATTCAATTAGTGACACCCACGGTGAGGGGAATGACGCCAGACCCACAAGATGCTGAAATTCAACATGATGGAATTTCAGACCCACAAGAGCATATTACTACCTACATAACAACGGTAAAAGGAAATAATTTAGCTCCTCACGAAACTGAATCTGTGTTGCTAAAGAAATTTGGAGAACCTACCACGGGGGGAGCTCTAACGTGGTATTCAGTATTACACGAGCATTCCATAGATTCCTTTGAGATGCTCAGAGATTCTATCATTAAGGATCATGCCGGGGCCAGAAAAGTGAAAGCCCGGAAGGCCGACATATTCAGGATCGCACAGGGAGAATCTGAATTATTACGAGAGTTCGTTACCTAATTACAGAAAGAAAGGATGTTGCTCCCGGCTGTCCCGGATGAATGGGCAGCTGAAGCATTCACCAAAGGATTGAATCCAAGAAGCTCAGACGCTTCCTGGAAGCTGAAGGAGAGCCTGCTTGAGTTTCAAGCACCAATTTGGACAGATGTTCACAACCGGTACGAGTCAAAAATAAGGATCGAAGATGACCAGGTCGGTTCTACATCATCGGCCAAATGACAAGAGAAGATCAGAGAAAAATAAAAGGATGACTATGACGCGGATAAACGGACTTCGTGGGGTTGATTTTTTGCCCTACGAGCGGACCGAAGGTCATGACAGTAATTTTTGAGCAGCAAACAAGTTCACCGTTGATAAAGGGACCGGTTGTTGTCGAAAAAATAGATCATTCCAAAATAAAGAAATGTCGGGGTCTCGGGATTTTTCGTACCCCAGGTTATCAGAATATAACTTCAATATCAGTGTAGAGGAACCGGTGTCACACATGAGAAACATTAAAGAGGCACAATTCCCGAGACCTATGAGATCCGTTTCCAACCAGAGGGATCCCAACTTATGGTGCGAACATCACGGGACGAACGGTCAAGGGAATGCCGACACCTCCGAGAAGAGATGGCAACACTATTGAAGAATGGTCACCTCCGAGAATTCTTAAGTGATCGAGCTAAGAACAATTATGGTCGCAACAGAGACAACCCAAAACCTTCAAAAGTAGGAGAAAAAACCCCGTGCCAAACGATCAATATAATCTTCAGGGGTATGGGATTAACGGGGTCACCTTTTCGGCAGCAAAGAAGACAACAGTATCAATAACTCATAGTAAAAGACTCCTGGAAGACGATATCACTTTCACAGAGGAGGATGCAGACGGATTGATGTTACCACACAATGACGCATTGATAATTTATTTAAATGTGTTAGATTTTGAGATTAAACGTGTTCTAGTGGATCCGGGAAGTTCGGCTAATATCATACAGTGGAGAGTATTGGAACAAGCTAAACTCACCGGAAGCATTATTCCGGCAACAAAGCTCCTCGCTGGATTCAACTTTGCGAGCGCGACGACCCAGGGAGAGATCTTGTTTCTCACGAACGTTGAAGGAGCGATGAAAACAACTCTCTTCGAAGTAGTAGATGGTGACATAGGATACATGTCACGACCCGAAATCCCACCTTCAGGCCGTGATGGCTTCTAACGTTGAACCCTCTAGACAAGCCAATGTTCCAATTATTACATTTATTCCCTTATCATAGACAAGTGCAATAACAGTGGTAAACTAGAATAGTTATAATTAGAAATGCGGAAGATAAGTAATTCAACAACTTAGATAATAAATCTTACGAAATTTCCTTAAATACACCCCCAGAACTGGTGTCACAATTTCACGGACAGTCTAAGATTTACTAAAAACATGAGTCTGAATTAAACAAGTGTAGCTGTCTAGAAATACAAGATGAGGCAGAAGGAAAGAAATAGATGGTGACGCCAAGGCCCGCGAACGTCTACAAGACTAACTTAGTGTCGCATGTGGACTGAAGGATACTCCCTCAATCAATGCCCACTGGGCACGGCTCCGTAATCTGCACGACATAAAGAAGTGCAGGTGTAGCATCAGTACAACCGACCCCATGTACTGAGTAAGTGCTAAGCCTAACCTCGGCGAAGTAGTGACGAGGCTAGGACACGACAAATAATATCACCTGTGCAGTTTAAATAAAATATAATAGGAAATAACCACGAGAAATAAACAGTAAGTACAATAACGGGGAAACATGTTGGGGAAAAGGGATAACAAATACTGAAATGACGGAAAAGAAATGGCACGACATGTCCCCTCGTGCATAACAATATAAAATATGGCACGGAATGTCCCCTCGTGCACAAACAACATAAACATGGCATGGAATGTCCCCTCGTGCATAAAACATCACAATCACGACACAGAATGTCCCCTCGTGCATATATATATCATCAACACGGCACGAAATTACCCCTCGTGCATAATAATCATAAACATGGCACGGAATGTCCCCTCGTGCATAAACAACATAAACATGGCACGAAATGTCCCCTCGTGCATAACAACATAAGATATGGCACGGAATGTCCCCTCATGCATAACAACATAAAAGCAATAGTTGGCATGAAAATCAACAACAAGAAACCTGAAATACACAGAAATAATGAACAAGAATAATACCGTCCCGGCAAGGGACACAACTATAACCAATCCTACACAAGTGTATAACCCAACATAAAGTCCTCAACCGATCAACTACTCCACAATACCCATAACTAAGAATCTCCACCAAATGAATACCTATCAAATAGATATTAAACCCATAAACACAGTAAAGCCAATAAATATGATATAATGGCAAGTATCCGACTCACGGTCATGCTCGACAACAACATATAGGTACTCGTCACTGCACCTACTCAAGCTAAGGTTAGGCCAAACACTTACCTCGACTCCAAGAATCCAAATCAAGCCTCTAGCACGGCTTTTCCTTTCGAACCCGACTCCAAATCAATAATATCTAGACATAATTGGCTCAATAACATCAATAAATGCTTAACAATTCAGTTCCAATGCTTAAATATAGAATTCCCAACTTTCTTCCTAAAATTCCAAAAATCGACATCGGGCCCGCTTGGTAAAAATACGAGGTTCGGACCAAAACCCGATCACCCATTCCCTCACGAGCCCGAATATATAATTTGTTTCGAAATCCGACCCCAAAACGAGGTCAAATTCCCAAATAATCAAAAAGCCCTAACTCTACCCAAATCCCCAATTTTCTACCATTAAAACCCTAAAATTCTTGATAAAAGTTGATGAAAATCATTAAGAAGTTGAAAGAAACTAGTTAGGGGGTTACTTACCTATGATTTGGGAAGAAACCCTCTTGAGAAAATCGCCCTTGGTCTCCTATTTTGGTGAAGAAATGAAAAAGAAATCGGGTGAAACATCTAACTTAAACACTGCCCGAACCTCACACCTGTGGTGCCTGGGTCGCACTTGCGCTTTTGCAAGTGCGGAAAATCCATCGCACCTGCGGAAATGGGCTAAGCCACTGAGGGCCGGACCTGCGGAACCGCTTCTGCGAAGAATGAGTCGCACCTGTGGAATTGGGATGGCTGGGGCTGGACCGCACCTGCGGCCCAAGGCTCACAAGTGCGAGCGCACCAGAACTGGTGCACTAGCAGTAATTCTTCAACTCTAAACACCCCGAAACCCACCCGAAACTCACCCGAGCCCTCGGGGCTCCAAACCAATTATGCAAACAACCTCAAAAAAATCTTACGGACTTATTCAAGTAATCAAAACACCAAAATAACATCATGAACATCGAATTAAACCTCAAAATCAATGAAATTCCTTTAAACTTCCAAAACTTCTAAATTTTCCATTTTCGATCCGAATCCCGTCAAACTAAGTCCGTTTCCCACCAAATTTCACAGATAACACATATAAGACATATTGAACCTATTCCGGGGTCTGGAACCATAATACGGGCCCGGTATCACATGTTTCACATCAAATCTCATTTTCAAAAACCTTTATATTTTTTTTAGAAAATAATTTTCTTCAAAAATTCATTTCTCGGACTTGGCACCTCGGAATTCGATTCCGGGCATACCCCCAAGTCCCATATTTTCCTACGGACCCTCTGGGACCGTCAAATCATGGGTCCGAGTCTATTTACCAAAAATGTTGACCAAAGTCAACTTTACTCAAATAATTAATACAAAATCATCATTTTATCAATTTTCCACTTAACGGCTTCTCGGCTACACGCCCGGGATGCAACATGCACATCGAGATGAGAGAAAAGGAGGCTTTCACGGCCTCGGAACACATATTTAGCTAAAATTACACGGGATGACCTTTTGGGTCATCATAATCTCCACCTCTAAAACAAACATTCGTTCTCGAATAGACATAGAATGGTACCTGAATCGGGGAAAAGAAGGGGATATCAGCTCCGCATATCGGACTCGGACTCCCAGGTAGCTGCCTCAACAGGCTGACCTCTCCACTGAACATGAATGGACCAATGTACCTAGGGCTCAACTTGCCCTTCTTTCCGAACTCCAGAATCTCAAATGGACCAATGTACCTAGGGCTCAACTTGCCCTTCTTTCCGAACCTCCTCACGCCCTTCATGGGCGACACTCGAAGAAATACCCGGTCTCCTACCATGAATGCCAAATCATGAACTCTGCGATCCGCATAACTCTTTTTCCTGGACTGAGCTGTGCGAAGTCTATCCTGAATGATCTTCACCTTTTCCAAGGCGTCCTGGACTAACTCTGAACCCAACAATCTAGCCTCTCCCGACTTGAACCACCCGACTGGCGACCGACACCGCCTACCATACAACGCCTCATACAGAGCCATCTGAATGCTCGACTGATAGCTGTTGTTGTAGGCAAACTCAGCTAAGGGCAAAAACTGGTCCCATGAACCTCCAAAGTCAATGACACATGCCCGCAACATATCCTCCAAAATCTGAATAGTACGCTCGGACTGTCCGTCCGTCTGAGGATGAAATGTTGTGCTCAAATCAACGTGTGTGCCCAACTCTCGCTGAAATACTCTCCAGAAATGGGAGGTAAACTGAGTACCTCGATCAGATATAATGGATACGGGCATACCATGCAATCAAACTATCTCTCTCATGTAGATCTTTGCCAACTTCTCCGAAGAATACGAAACTGATACAGGAATGAAATGTGCTGACTTGGTCAGCCTATCCATAATGACCCACACCGCATCAAACATCCTTTGAGTCCGTGGGAGTCCAACTACGAAATCCACGATGATACGCTCCCACTTCCACTCGGGAAGCTCAATTTGCTGCATCAAACCACCGAGTCTCTTGTGCTCGTACTTAACCTGCTGATAGTTCAAGCACCGAGCTACATATGCTACAATATCCTTCTTCATCCTCTGCCACCAATATGCTGCCGCAAGTCCTGGTACATCTTTGCGGCGCCCGGATGAATGGAATACCGGGAACTACGGGCCTCCTACAATATCAACTCCTGAATGCCATCAACATCAGGTACACAAATATGACCTTACATCCTCAAAACTCCCTCATCATCAACTGTGACCTGCTTGGCACCTCCATGCCGGACCGTATCTCTAAAAATACATAAATGACGATCATCATACTTCCTGGCCCAAATACGATCATATAATGAAGAACGGGCCACAGTATGGGCCAAAATACTGCCAGTCTCAGAAACCTCCAATCTCATGAACCGGTTGGCCAAAGCCTGAACATCCAAAGCAAGCGGTCGGTCTCCGACTGGTATATAAGCAAGACTACCCATGCTGGCTGACTTTCGGCTCAAAGCATCGGCCACCACATTGGCCTTTCCCGGATGATATAGAATGGTAATGTCATAATCCTTCAACAACTCCAACCATCTCCTCTGCCTCGTATTCAACTCCTTCTGCTTGAATAAATACTGCAAACTCTTATGATCCGTGAACACCTCACATGGCACCCCATACAGATAATGCCTC
>ML441132.1:34050-50800 GCA_005239535.1 Nicotiana rustica | reverse complement strand
AGCGTGCTTGTGACCGATATTCAGTAATTTATAATAGTGAGCAATTCAGCTCCGTGTATATTTACTTATGTGAATTTTATGATGGGATCAGGTGGCACGCCGCCACGGGTATGTTATTTGGAGCGGGTTGCACGCCGCACCAGTGTGATATTGAGTACGGTCCCCTATATCTATTTTCTGAGAAGAGTTCATAATAAGTTGCGTGAGTTGAGTAGTCTTTTCCTGAATCATTCCTTTATTTATCATGTTCAAGTTATAGCCTATTCTATCGGCGTGTTATGGTATCATGTGAGACTGTTGGTCATGTTTGGGGTGATTTGTTGTCTAAGCAGTTCATGCTGGGTGAGACGAGATTTTTGGATCAGGGGTCTAGTGTGATAAGATTATGTGAAATACATTGAAGGACAGTTACCATTATTTGGTTCGTAATGAGATTATGATCTAAATCAAAAAGGAGAGATTCCATGTTTGGTTAACTCTGCAGTTGGTTAGGAATTTCTACACACCTCCTCCGTGATGGTGATATCGCCAGCATTATAGCAGGGTGCATATATATATATCATAAGGTGCATTGGGAGCATCGGATTCATGGAATTTTGGCTATTAAGGTTCAGGGAGTGTCATTGTAGTCAAATGATGAATTAAGTGGTGCATGGTGCTACTTCAGCCAAGGCATGTAGTCATGTTCTGGTATGTCGTGTGGTAGTTGACACGGTGTTTATATACTGGAACTAGGTCTGGCATAGAATTTCAAGTGTTGGAACTAGGTTCTGAGCTTATTATATGGATAAAATAAGAAATCTTCAGATTTGATCAAGCTAATGTGCTCAAATGGGTTGTGGTAGCATGGGCAGGTGCACGAGGTGTTAAACAGTGATTTCAGATAACTCCAGAGCAGTTCTTAGCATGTTCGAGGACGAAAGTCTGTTTAAGTGGGGGAGAATGTAACGACCCGACCGGTCGTTTTGAGATCTAGCGCGCCGTTCAGCGATTTGAGGCCGTGATCAGCTTCGTTTCAGGTATTATGACCCGTGGGTGTGGTCGTAATTGAATTTCGGGAAGTTTAGAGTTGATATGGAAAGAAAATTCTCAATGCGGAAGCCTTAAGTTGGAAGGATCAACTAAGATTGGAATTTTGAGTAAACGACCCCCCGAATCAGGATTTGAAGGTTCCTACATGTTCGTATGATGATTTCGGACTTGGGCGTATGTCCGGATCAGGTTTTGGATAACCCGGGAGCGTTTCGACGTATATTATGGAAGATAGCAGTTTAGAAGAATTTCATAAATTTGGGTTCTAAGGCATTTCAGAGGTTTTGATGTCCATTTGGGATTCCGAGCTTGGTAATAGCTTCATATGGTGATTCTGGAGTTTGGAGCGCTATCGGAAGTGAATTCGGATGCCCGTAGGTCATTTTGAAGTCATTTGGCTAAAGATAGAAATTTTAAGATTTTTGAGAAATCCGACCGGAAGTGGAAATTTTGATATCAAGGTTGGAATGCGATTCCGGAAGTTGGAACAGGTCTATAATGTTGAATATGACTTGTGTGCAAAATTTGAGGTCAATCAGACGTGATTTGATAGGTTTCGACATCGAATGTGGAAGTTTGAAAGTTCTAAGTTCATTAAGCTTGAATCGGGCTGTGATTCGGATTTCGATGTTGTTTGAGGTGATTTCAAGGCTCCACTAAGTTCGAATGAGGTATTGGGGCTGGTTGGTAGTTTTGGTTGAGGTCCCGGGGGCCTCGGGAGTGTTTAGGATGCTCAACGGGTCGATTCTTGCCTTGTGAGGAATGCTGGTTTTCTGGCGTGAGTGCAGCAGGTTTTTACTCTATACGATCGCTTGAGAGGGTATGCAATCGCATGGAAGGATTTGTGAGGCTGCTGATTTTGGCTTGTGCGATCGCAGGTAGGTTTAGGTGATCGCACATTAGAGGAAATGTGGGGGGTTCTGTTTTGGCCTATCCGAACGCAGGGGGGAGCTGCGATCGCGGAGAAAGAATTTTGGAGGGAGCTGGGAATGGCCTGTGCGATCGCGTGGTGTAGAGTGCGATCGCATAAGGCAGAGTTTGGGGCAGCCTGGTTTGGCATATGCGATCGCAATGGACTTCATGTGATCGCATAGAGGGGCAATGCTGGGCAGTGTTATGTTTTAAACGGGTTTTGGCCATTTCTTCTCATTTCTTCTTTGGTTTGGTCGACGTTGAGGAGCTTCGAGAGTTGGTTTTCATCAAGAACCACTAGGTAAGTAATTCCTTCATGGTTTTAAGATTAATACAAGTAATATTCATGGATTAAACATGAAAGATTGTGGGAAAATTGGGAAATTTTGGAGAAAACCTAGAAAATGATAATTTAGGATTTTTAGCCACGAATTTGAGCATGGAATTTAGAGTAAATTGTATATTTGAACTAGTAAAGCTATGGGTAGAATTTATCTTCAAGAAATTTCGGACTCCGGGCACGTGGGCCCGAGGGCATTTTGGTCATTTCACTGAGCGGGGTTGGGAAATTATATAATTTGGAATTTTTGCAAATATTAGAGTATATTTTCATTGGTTTGTCATTGTTTGGATAGTTTCGGAGCGTTGTGTAACGTTTGGAGTCATCGGAAGGGCTTGGAGGCCTGTTATGGAATTTCGGAGCGAGGTAAGTCTCCTTTCTAACTTTGTGAGGGGGAATTGTACCCATAGATGAACTAAATGAATACATGCTATTATTTGCGGGGGATACGTACGCACGAGGTGACGGGAGTCCGTGCGTAGCTACTATTATGCCATGTCCGGGTAATCTGGGACCCACTAGCATGCTTTACTTGTTGTACTTGTGACCTTTGTCAATAAAATATCATGTGATGCTTTCAATTTGTATCTAAATCTCTGAGAAGGATAGAGTTTAATTTTCTTAATCACCTAGAAGGAGAATTCATTCTTCCTTGGATAATTGTGTTTCGGATAAATCTATAGAGTTTGGAACCCTGTCGAAATTGTCAAGTAAATCTCCATAAAGGTTTTAAATACTATTCTCATGTTTTTTAAAAGGAGAATTTTATCACTTCATTGAACAGATAATTTTCCTGATAAAAATGTGGTTTATTGGTGTGAATATGTGTAACTTTGGGTGTCTGAGTCGCATGTATGATTCGCGAGCATGATGACCCTATATTTATGTATATTTGTACATGGACCCGAGTCGGGGGTATGATTCGCGAGCGGGGTAACCCTAGTATTATTTTAATAGCGTTGCATGTTCAATTCACGAGCGGGGTAGATAGATGCATCTATGGTTCGGGTCGTTCGACCCTCGGCAGTGCACAGTTTATTATTGTTGGTCTGCACTGTTCGACCCTCGGCATTGCTTGTGCATGATATCTACTGCGTATTTGCTGTGATTTTTGCCTGATTATTGGCCTGGAATTTTAAGTTGTCAACTGAAATGACAGAGATTTAAAGTTGTTAAAGATTTTTGGAAGAAGTTCCTTCCGGTTGATTATTTGCTATTTGATCAAATCACCCATGTTGATTAATTGTTATTAATATGACGAAGATTTAAAGTGTTAAATGTGGAAAGAGTTGATGTTATTTATTCCCTATTTTCATAAATTGCCTATGATAATCATGCTTAGCGTCACACTTGAATATACTGAATTGACATTTAGCAAGTGTCTAATTTGACCTCTCGTCACTACCTCCCTGAGGTTAGGCGGGCGACTTACTGAGTACACGTTATTTTTGTACTCATGCTACACTTGATGTGCATTTTATTGCACAGGTACCTTCATAGCGATGTGGCGGATTTGGAGAATTAGGCGAGCTGCATCATCCGGAGGCGATCCACAGCTGACGGAGTCTCCCTCATACTGTACTACATTATTTTAATTTTCCTTGTCCACTTGTATTTCGGACAAGCTTTGTAGAAATTGTAAAATTCTTAGAAATTGCTCATGTACTTGTGACACCGGGTTCTGGGATGTGTTGGAATATATTTGCTAAAATAGGACTATTTAAACCATTGTATTTACTTAACGGATTTTATTTAATTATTATGTAATAAGTGAAAGGTAATGATTTTCATAAATGCTAAAATCGGAAATTATTTCAAATAATTAATGATTGGCTTGCCTGACAATGATGTACGGCGCCATCACGACCTTATGGATTTTGGGTCGTGACAATACTGCGCTGTTGGAGACGCTCGAACTACCGACGATACTCCTCTCTCATTGTGACAGAAAAGAACTTCTCAAAAAATAACTGAGAGAACTGGTCCCAAGTAAGAGCAAGCGACCCAGTTGGTCTGGTTGATACAAAATCCTACCACCATCTCTTGGCGGAACCTGTCATCTGAAACAAAGCAAAATCGACCCTATTGGTCTCAACTATCCCCATGTTCCGCATAACCTCATGGCAGCTGTCAAGATAATCATGTGGGTCCTCAGAAGGTGCAACACTGAAGTGAACTGGAAAGAGCTTGGTGAACTTGTCCAATCTCAATAATCTCTTAGAAGACATAGTTGGTCCATCAAAGGCATGTGTTGCAATAACCGACTGAACTACTTCGACTGGTTAAGCTGCTGGAGTTTGATACGGGGGAGCCATCTACTCTGGAGTGTGATCAGCAGGAGTATGTGCTCCTCCCCCAGCCTTAGAGACGGCTGGTGCCATGGGAAATTTACTGGCTTGGGCCACACTCTCCATAAGGCTCACTAAACAGACGAAAGCATCCTGAAGCATTGGAGTGGCGATAAACCCCTCCGAGACCTGAGCTGGCTCGACAGGAACAGCTCTGGATGGAACCTCCTCGTCAAACTCTACCTAAGGCTCCACTTCTAGTGCTGCTGCTCGAGCTCTAGGCTGAGCCCTGCCCCTGCCTCGGCCTCTAGCACGGCCTCGGCCTAGACCTCTGCCCCTCGTAGGAATTGCCACTGGGAGCTCTGGCTGCTGCTCAACTGAAGTTTCATTAGGTGTTCTCGTCATCTGCGAGAGAACAAGAGTGGAAGAGTTCAATTAGCAATGAGAGAACAAAATCGCACGACAGAGAAGAATAGAAGTGAAATTTGTTCCTAAACTTCATAGCCTCTGGAAGATAAGTACAAACGTCTCTGTACGATCCTCCGGACTCTACTAAGCATGCTCATGACTTGTGAGACCTGGGAAACCTAGTGCTCTGATACCAACTTATCACGACCCAGAATTCTCGCCTTCGGGACCGTGATGGCGCCTAACATTTCACTTGCTAGGCAAGCCAACGTTAGAGGATTCTTTAAACCAAGTTTTGTCAATTTCAATAACATAACCAATTAAACTAAATAGAATCTAAAACTGAAATGCGGAATAACATAAAGCCCATAATATCTGATATAATTCGGATATGGAGTCACAATTCACGAGCTTCTAAGATTTACTACAAACAGAGTCTAAGAGGAATACAACTGTTCTGAATGAAAAGAAACAGTAAAATAGGGAAAATAGAAGGGGACTCCAAGGTCTACGGACGCCAGCAGATCTACCTTGAGTCTCCAATAAGCAAGTCCAAACTGCTAAGCCTCACGATCAGCTAGGGCTAGTACCATAATCTGCACAAGAAGTACAGAGTGTAGTATGAGTACAACCGACCCCATGTACTCGTAAGTGACGAGCCTAACCTTGACGACGAGTCTATGACAAGACACTCACATAATAAACCTATGCAAATAATAGTATATGTACAAGATAACAACAAATAAAAGCTAATCATATACTATTGGGAAGGGGACATGGTAAAGGGGATACAAGATACGAGAAATACAACGGAAATGATAATCAGAATAATCAATATGCCTTTAACCAGTGAAAATAATTAAACACAATAAAGAAAATTACACTGCATCACCCTTCGTGCTTTTACCCTCAACCTCACAATGAAACAATGATATTGCACGATATCATCCTTCGTGCTTTTACTCTCACTCTCACAATGAAACAATGATATTGCAAGGCATCACCCTTCGTGCTTTTACTCTCACTCTCAATATAAATCAATAGATACGGCACGACATCACCCTCCGTGCATTAACTCTCATAACATGACACGGCATCACACTTCGTGCATTAACACTCACAATATGGCACGGCATCACCCCTTGTGCATTAACACTCACAATATGTCACGGCATCACACTTCGTGCTTTAACACTCACCCTTACCACATAATGATAAACAAGTAATAACAGGGAGATATGATCAACAAGAACAAGCCTTACTTCAACAATGGTTCCACAATACCAATCTCAACTTCGGAACAATACTCAATTATCACAAAAGCCCATAAACACGGTAAGAACGATCTATTTAACAAATAACTAGTCTAAGCATGGATAACATGATCAAAGTAAGCAATAATTGCAAGGAACAATTCCCACCAGCATGCTTTAACCCGAAAATAACGCATAAGTACTCGTCACCTCACATATACGTTGTACCCAACATCTAAACATGTTGCAAATAGACAAACAAGTCATAATCCCTCAAGTCAAGATTAACCGGGACACTTACCTCGCTCCAAAAGTCCACTCAAAGCTCAATCACAGTTTTGCCTTTCAAACAAATCTCCGAACCAATAGAATATAGCATATTACCAACCAAACGATTTAAATTAAGCCTTAGGAACTACCGATTACAAAGGATTCAATTTAGGTCATTATTGAAAAAGTCAACAAAAGTCAACCCTCGGGCCCGCCTGGTCCAAACCCTAAATTCGGACCAAAACTAGATTACCCATTCACCCCCGAGCCCAGCTATGTAATTTGTTTTGGAATCCGAACTCAATTTTAGGTCTAAATCCTCATTTTACAAAAATTCCTAATTCTACCCAAACCCCCCAACTTCCACCATGAAAACACGAGATTTTTGGTTGAAATCTTAGAAAATGCAATGAAAGATTGAAAGAAACTAGTTTAGGATCACTTACCAATGATTTGGGAAAAAGTAGTTCTTTGAAAAATTGCCTCTAGGGTTTCTAAGTTTGAAAATTTAGAGAATGAACAAAAATCTCGTCTAAGTCTCATTTTGATCAGTTGCAGATGTCACATTTGTGGCCTGGGGTTCACAAATGCGAAACCCCACAAATGCGAAGAATCAATCGCAAATGCGAAGACCTAGTCGCAAATGCACAACTAGGTCTCTTCACAAATGCGAAGGTTAGGGTCGCAAATGCGAAACTAACAGGTTTTCTGCCATATCGCAAATGCGAGGCCTGACCGCACAAATGCGAGATCAGAGGCATGCACCAGAATTGTAACATACCAGCAATATTTATAAGTTTTATTTCACTCTGTAGCCTATCCGAAACTCGCCCGAGCTCTCGGGGCTCTAAACCAACTATGCACACAAGTCTAAAAAGACATATGAACTTGCTCGCATGATCAAATCGCCAAAATAACATCTAGAACTACGAATTTAGCATCAAATCATAGGAAATTTTCAAGAAAACTCATGAACTTCTAATTTCACAACTAGACGTCTGAATCACGTCAAACCAACTCCGTTTCTCACCAAGTTTGAAAGACAAGTCATAAATATTGTATTGGACCTATACCGGGTTCTGGAACCAAAATACGGACCCGGTATCTAAAAACTCAAACATTGGTTAAACATTTCAAAGTCATTAAGCCTTTAACTTTCAAATTTCAACAAAGCGCGATAACTCGGGCTAGGGAGTTCCGAATTCGAATCCGAGCATACGTCCAAGTCCCAAATCACGATATGGACCCACTGGGATCGTCAAAACACAAATCCAGGTCCATTTTCTCAAAACATTGATCGAAGTCAACTCAAATAGATTTTAAGGCAAAATTTTTACATTTTCTTAGTTTCTAACATAAAAGATTTTTGAAAAAAGGCTTCAAAGAATAGAATTAGGTTCTAATACATAAGATGACCTATCAGGTCATCACAGCATGTTGATTGGATGTTTGTTTACTGGTTGTGCTTCTTCCGGACTTGCATGCATATTTCATGCCATAAATATTGGACTTAGGGTCGTGTTCTCCTCCGGTGGAAAGAAAGGAAGGTTTATTGATAGATTTAGTGGGTAGTGTTGGTTGGTAATTTGTGGAAGGTTCCACTGAGATTGCGTTGTTTGTTTCAATGTGTGGTTCGTGTTGGGTGCTAGTGGGTTGAGTATGTTGTTGATCCACATTTGGTTTGTGTAATTGTTCATTTCTAGATGCATTTCCTCCGAGATAAGCTGGTATAGATAACGTATGTTTTGGATTATTATCAAAATTTCCTGCCCATTGATTTGGATGTTGAAGGTGATGAAATGACCCAACAGGCCCGCTTCTAGCCATGATGTTGGTTGGTAATTCTGTGATGGAGGTGGAGATGTGAAAAAGAGTGGTTGATTTGGTAGGTGGGGAGGGAGTAGTGGGAGATTTTCCATTGTTTGGTTCCTCTGTTGATGAAGGATGTGGACTAATCTGAATCTCTTTCTCGCTGTTAATGGTAGCCTTGGCATTTTTACTAAAGATGTTGTTTATATTATGGTTTTTGGTAGGAGGTGATGATGAAGAAGTAGGGCTACTATTACCCTCTGTGGGATCAGTTTACATGAGAGATGTGGATTAATGTATGGATTTTAACAAAATCATTTGTAGATTTATCTTTTGCCACATATTATATTTTTTCTTCCATTTGGCAGTGGGTTTGTGCATGCATGGCCAAGTGTATTTTAGAATCATTATGAATAGAGTTTTTGTTAGTATTATTAAGAGTTATGTCGGATAAGTTTGTAGGCGGAAGTATTTTTTTTTAATATTTGAATAGTTGGTAGTTACATTTTATTTTAGTAATCTTTGTTCCAATGATTGGGTTCCAATTTCCAATGCTTATCCAGTTGACTCAACGTGTACTAGCATATCATTAGGAATGTTCATATCCATTTGCATGCATTGGTTGTCTTCTAAACCATTTGTTAATGAAACAGTGGTTTCATTACAAATAGTGGGCAGGTCTAGAAGGTGGCTAAATTTGTTGGATGTATCTATGGTCTGTTTGGAAGAATTAACAGTTTTGGGAGAAGCATATTTAATTTTTTTTGCCGGTGTCAGAAATAATAGCATGTTCCTTTTCAATGCACCTAAATTTTTGGGTATTACGATACTTACATGTGGCAGCATCGAATATTTTTGCATTAATACATGTTGTTGCTGTCTTGATTGGTGATTTTGGACGTGTACTGAGAACCTTCTTTTTGGTAAAGGATGTTGTCTTCCACCCTCCTTTATCTATGTCCAGTTCATTGGTTGGTTGATAATTTTTTGTGAATTGGTCTTGGCAGCTTGTGACTTTGAATGTGGGAAATTGATGAAATTATGACCTAATCTGCCACAATTTTTGCACAAAAAATTTTCTCCTTCATATAGGATTTGTTATTTATAGGATCCAATAAAAATAAAGGGCTTGACAGGTAAATCCATCGGTACTTCAACACATAGACTTGCATAACGACCTATTAGTGTTGATGATGTGCATGCGTCAATCCGTAGTAGTTGCCAATTTTATTCCCAACTTTTTTGTAGTATAACACCATCATAAAACTCTTTGGGAGCTGTGATAATCGTATCCATATCGCTGAATATAATTGTTTGACTTCACTGGCCACAAATTGAGGCTTCCATTTCTGGACCGATAGAAAGAAACCATTAATGAACCACAGATCATTATTCAATGCACAAATCATGTTTTCTTCCTTGTTAAACTTGACATATAATAATCTGCTCCAAGATCCATGAGTGTGAAATTTTCAGTAGGTTTCTATAGTTCTTGTATTTTCCTTTTTAGGTAGTAATGAATGATACGTTTACTCATGAGTTTAATGATGAGTAAATATTTTTAAAGATGATAGATGCGTTGGAGATCTTCCACCGATAGGTTAACTTTTAATTTTTCACTAATGTCTTCCATTTCATGCGTATGTGAGCGAGCCTGCTCTAAATCGTCCATTGGAGAGTCGTATGGTATAGGTTGCGTGTAGGGTTCCCTTTGCTTCATGGATATGTATTTTCTTTTGAATTTGCTAGTAGTGTATCCTTAAAGGTAGATGTAGGATTTTGAATGGTTGAGGTAGGTTGTGTAATAGACCCTGCAGTGTCTCCATTATTATCATTTCCTTTATTAAGAAAGATGTTTGGTGGTTTTGGAGGAATTTAGGAAGTTTGATTGGTGGAGTGTGTTAGATTGGTCATATTTTTGATGGGATTTCTTGTATTCTTTTGTGAATCACTCACATTCTTTGTTAAAGTTCATCTAAGATCTTGATATTCAATTTATTTTAACGTCTTTTTAGTTTAATTCTCAACGAAATCCCAATTCTGATGGACAATGAATATAGGGTATGTTTGCTATAACGGAAAATGTTTTGTGGAAAATGTTTTTCAAGAAAATATTTTCTTGAAAAATAAGTAGTAATCTTATTCATTTTTCGGTGTTTGGTACGCAAATTAAGGAAAATAACTTCTCAAGAGTATTCATAAATAATTTAGATACAATAAACATGAAGTCATAAACTTTCGAACCAATAACCTTCTCAACCCACAAATTTCATAAACCGCTAAACTTTCGAAATCGCGAAAGTTTGAACCCGTAAACTTTATAATTTCTAAACTCGTAAACTTCCAAATACATAAACCTCTGAACTCATAATTTTGAAACTTGTAAAATTTCGAACTTGTAAACCGAAAGATGAAAAAACTAAAACAGAAAATATATTAAAAAATATTTTTTTCTCAGGGGGAAGGGTTGGGGGGTGGGTGGTGCAGAAAAAAGAAAAAACAAAAATTTGAAAATTACAAAAAAAAAAAGTAAAAAAATTTTTTGTGCGAGGGCCGGGGGTGGGGGAGCAGGAAAACGAAAAAACAGAAGTTTGAAACAAAAAAAAAAAAAAAAATTTAAAAATTAAAAAAAAAAAAAGTAAAAAAATTTTTGGTGCGAGGGCCGGGGGTGGGGGAGCAGGAAAACGAAAAAACAGAAGTTTGAAACAAAAAAAAAAAAAAAAATTTAAAAATTAAAAAAAAAAAAAGTAAAAAAATTTTTGGTGCGAGGGCCGGGGGTGGGGGAGCAGGAAAACGAAAAAACAGAAGTTTGAAACAAAAAAAAAAAAAAAAGTTGCACGGGGGGATAAAAAAACAGAAATTTGAGAAAAAAAATCTTTTTGGAAAGAGGGGGTGGGGTGGGGTGGGTAGGCATGTTGTGGGGTTAGGTGGGTGAGTGTGGGGGTGTGGGTGGGAAAGATGGAGAAGGAGTTTTGGAAAATGTTTTCTCTTCTCTTGATAATAAAAATATTTTCCTTCAATTAAAAAAAATGAGTTCATAAGGAAAATGTTTTCCGAAATATTTTAACGAACCAAACATGACATAACATTTTTTTTACAAGTACAGTAGAATTACTTAAGCCAGACAAATGTTCATTATATTACAGCAATTAAAATTATTTTTTAGCACATTAAGAACCAATATTAAACATATACTCCGCAATTTACAAAATAGTTTTGGATCTAAATTAAAAAAAATATACAATTCAAAATATATTAGAGTAGGTAAATAGGTAAGTATGGGTCAGCAGGTTAAATGACTTTTCACCGTGGTTCTCTATTCAGGAAACAAATATTTTGAAATAGTTGGTAGCAATTGTGAAGAAAAGATTAATGTTAAACTTTGCTAGAATGCGAAAAGCTAAAGATTGGCTACAAATTGACTGCCATAAGTTTTTCATCTAAATGGTGGTGATTGGGACTTGCAGTACCAACTCTTTTCGCCCGCTAATATAGGGAGGGATTTAGAATTTTAGTTTTAAAAGTTCAACTTCTCTATTTTTATAAGGTCGGGGTAATGTTTGCGTACTCACTTCCTAGACCTAATTTATGGGATTACACCGGATATTTTGTCGTTGTTCTTGTAAGTTCAATCTTTATGGTTTGCCGTTAAACCCGTTGTATTTTTAAAATTATTGGTTCAAAACATCAACAATATATTGTACTTAACTAGCGTTTAGACATAGATTTGCTTGAAACTTGAAAAAAGAGCTTTTTTGTTGTGTTGAAAAATAATTTTTGAAAATTGAAGTTGTGTTTGGACATGCATTTCATTTGAAGAAAAGTTGAAGTTTGTGAGTGAAAAAAATATTTCGCGCAATTTTTGGAAACTTGAAAATTTTTGAATTTTTTTTTTCCAAACATGATCATATTTCATAAAAAAATATCGTTTTCAAAATTTTTTGAAAAACTGAAGCCAAAGTCTATGGCGAAACGGGAGCTTAGAAAGGCGGGAAGAAATTATTTGATAGTATTTTTAGTCTCTATTGGAATTTGAACCATTATCTTCAAAATTTACGCCCACTTTATTGATCACCGATCACACCCTCGGTGGTAGGTGCAAATTGAATAGCATAACTTAGAAAGTGCAATTACATATGATACCAATATTTTTTAGGAAGTCAAAATAGGTAACCTACTTGTAGTAGATTGTAACAAACTTTTTTGAATGATAGGCAGGTAAAAATAATCAAATTCCAATCACTTGTACGTTTGGAGAGTCCATAACACAAGATATAATCCTCAATCCTCATAACTTATGGACTCTAATATGTCCGAACTAAGAAAGAAAAACCTCCAACTTTATAGTGGGGAGTGGGGGCCTAACAAATCTATCTACTCTCATTGCAAACATGACAAAATAAAGAGTCTGACCAAACATCTTTATTTCTTCTTTTCATTTTCTTTCCATAGCCACTGTTTACATCAAATAATGGAAAGTTATGCTGTTGTGAGGTCGATTGAATTGAACTCTCCACCCAAAAAAAAATGATAAAGAGCTTTGCACATGACAATTGGATGATCTAAGTTGGTTAAGGTAATATAAGCACTTTTAGTGTGAGAAAAGTTCATTATCTTTATATATAATAGATTAGTTGCATTATAGTTACCATAAAAAATTATCTATAGTTATTTTATATGTAATTTGATTGTCTAAATTGGTGGAACTTTGTCTTTCTCTCTCTAGGAGTTCCATAGAATTCAACATCAACCAAAATGGACTTTAAACAAGTTCATCTAATTCCTCCTCCTAAACCCCCAGATATTAATACCAATCAAACAACTGACGAAGCAACACTGTCCACCCCTAGCTTCAAGGACAAATTAGTACAAGGTGATCAAGATGCTTCAATCAATATAATAATCGACACTAATGTCCAATACACAACTGAATCACAAGACATTGGGAAAGAAGATAAGTTCATTTACTCTACAAACAACCGAAAAGTTCAACTAACTCAAGAAGATCTCCAAGGGATATACCAGCCATGGAAATACTCAACTATAGTCAAGATTCAAGGGAGAAGAATCCAACATTATCTTCTTAAAATGAAGTTACGAGAATTGTGAAAAATTAAGGAGAATTTTCCATTAATTGATTTAGGGTGTGATTATTACATCCCTAAATTCAATAACGAGGAAAATATGTTAAGAGCCCCACATAATGGACCTTGGTTCATCTTTGGGCATTTCCTATCTGTTCAAAAATGGGAACCGAATTTTCTAGCTTCAGAAGCAAGGGTCTCTCAAACAGCAGTTTGGACTTTGGATATGTCTTCCCTAATTACCAACAGAATTTTATGACGGATTGATTCTTAAGAAAATTGAAAACAAAATTGGTAGGCTCTTGAAAATTGATGCATGTACATCCTCAACTCTAAGAGGAAGATATACAAGATTATGTATTGAATTGCCATTGGAAGTTCCGGAAATTCCATTTATCTTTATTGGTCAACACAATCAAGTTATTCACTATGAGGATGGGAATTTTTTATGTATGAAATGTGGGAGACTAGGTCATGCCTAGTCCAAATGTCAATATAAAATTATAGTTAGTGCTTCTTCTCCGACTGAATGGACTCTCCTGCCAACTAATCCAAGGCTCACAAGGAAATTCTAGGCGTTAAAGAAGATGCTTCACAGTCCACCAAGGAGGAAGTTTGGCAAACGGTGAGCTTCCCAAAAATAAAGAAAGTCAATCACAAACATATAACAGGTAAGATTAATGATCAAAATGTCCGCATGCCAGGTATTCTCTCTTCTCCCTCATTAAATGTAAAATCTTTTGATAAATTGCAGTCACATAATAATAAATTGCATCCACATAATACAACCAATAAGGCTCCTACTAACAAATACGTTATAAAAAATCCTAGTCCAAAAATCACTCCTAGTACTGGAAACAAATTCGAGCCTTTGGTAGATCCGCCTGAGATGGATTGCATGGCATTGGATGTGAACTCATCTCCCAGTTTAGGTGGACACGTGGCAAATACAATTGAGGACCAATCAAACCACATGCATGGCAATAATCCTCCTTCTAGCCCCCTTACTAATCTAATCACTCCTACTATCACGCCAAAAATAGTTTCCAGAGACCCCTAATGTCTTCTGCCTACTTAAACCTTTCCACCAATATAATTAACCCTTGTGTGAACAATAAAATACAAGAACAACACATATCCCAAGACAGTCTCACTACCCCACAAATGGTTAAAGAGCTTGAACACATTCTAGGGGCAAAATCTTACCAAAATCCTATTAATCCCATCTTCTCGAGCAACCTTCAAGGCATGCAAATAGAGATAATAAGTAGCAAGCTCCTTAGGACACTAGAAAACCTAATTACTCCAACAGAATACTCCCTCAACTCCCTCAATATAAACTAACTCTCAACTAGTAACTATGCCAAGAATTCCCATATCTCAACGAAGAAGATATCGCCTAGTTCATCCTAAGACACCAACATGCCACACAATGTCCAATCCTCCACTCCCCAGTCATCACAAACGAACAACCAAGTCTTCTTTGTTTAAACACCACTCCTTCAAGATCATCAACCCCTCTCTTGGATAGAACAAGGCCTAATGTGGCATGCAGTATCATTCAACATGATATTGGATGGCCACGAAACTGTGATAGTACTCCAAAACTCTCATTTCCTAACACAGATAGTGTCAGAAGGGATGCACATGACAATGAGCAACTACCTCAATCATGTCTGGATGAACAACATATTACACCCTCTAATTCACTTAAGTGAATTCAAACCTAGCTCAAATAATGAGAAACCAATGGAGTCTGCCACCCCACTTCAATCCAATCCAAACTCAGAATATGCAAATGGATCTCTCATTCTTCCCACCGGGGGAGATCTCGAACATGAACCCTATATTCATGCCTTGGTCCATCCCAAACAATTATGCAACAACCTAGACGACCAACCAAATGCAAGATTCCCATGCAAACATTACTCCACAAAATGCACCCCTTCATGCAGCTCCACACGACCAAAACAGTGCTCCCCAACAGAACAAACCTCCCAATCAACCAGAACAAGAATATCATCAAATAGAGGAGGCAGAGGAATTGAACCTGCTGGGGTCAGAACAAATCCTAGAGTTTTCAAGTCTAAACGAGGTAAAAGTATATCTATTCAGGGAAATGCGAAAGAAGAGATATGTTCTCAGTTGCCCCCAACACTCTACAAATTATCGATGTATATCAGACCCCCAGAAGACCCCACTGTTGGAAACCATGCAATGATTCTGGTTCCTTCGATCAGGAGGAATCCAACATCCTTTCCACAGAGAATGAGGGATAATGGTAACATGCACAACCCTATTCTAGCAAATATGATGTCTCATCCAATAAACTTTATTGTTTGGAACATAAGGGGTGGTAATAACGATGCATTTAAAAGAAACTGTAGGGAAATGATTGACACACACAAACCTAGTGTAGTCACCTTACTGGAGGCTCGTATGGATAGCCATGTTTCTCTTCTCTACGACTTTCTTTTCACCCAAATAATCGAAGTCCCAGCAGAGGGAGCAGAGGGATAGTCTGGAGAGATGGTGATATTGTGAAAATCAGATGCTGTCACAGGTAAAGAATTTATGAAAAGAAACCAAGAGATACATGCCAATATTGAGGTACGTCTGATAAATATCTCTTTGCTTTTTTCTTCAATTTATGCTAGCACTAAGGTATCAAACAAAAATAATCTTTGGAGCAATATTGAAGGTATATGTGAAACCTACAAAGGACCATGGCTTCTAGAAGGGGAATTTAATGACACCTTTTGCATGGATGATACGTTTGGAGTAAAAAAATTAATCGTAGACGTAGCTCAAGATTGCGGACTAGACCTTAACGCCAATCAGGTTCTCTATCAATCATGGGAATATCTTTTCTTCATTGCAAAAAATCCCCTTCAACAAAAAAAATCAAAATTGATATTCATTAGCCAAAACCCCCCTCTAAACACTATCAAGCTTAACATTGATGGTGCTTTCTTAAAGACAAAGCTACATGCAGGTATAGGAGGAGTCTTCCATAATAGCAATGGCAACTGGATTATGGGATATTACAAATCTTGTTATGCAACATGCCCTTTGGAGGCAGAATTACTAGCGCTGGAGCAAGGCCTCAAATTAGCTTTGAATTTGTCATTCCCTGCATTGGAAATTGAATCGGATTCATCAAACATAATAAAAATGATTATTGAAGACAATGCCCTCACTAACAATTATTTACTCAATTGCAGGTTATTGATGCACCAACTAAAATTCCTAGTGATCAGGCACAACTTTAGGGAAGGCAGTGCAGTGGCAGACCGTTTAGCTAAGGAAGCAATCAAATACTTCAACTCTGATAAATGTTTTCACCTTGCACGC